>DF242761.1:0-46938 GCA_000507305.1 Breviolum minutum Mf 1.05b.01 | reverse complement strand
TGCCAAATTCTTCACTTATGAGATTTTGATCTTAGACGTTGGATCTTCGATATCAAATTCTTCACTTATGAGATTTTGATCTTACACTTTGTATCTTTGGTGCCAAATTCTTCACTTATGAGATTTTGATCTTAGACTTTGGATCTTCGATATCAAATTCTTCACTTATGAGATTTTGATCTTAGACTTTGTCTCTTCCATATAAAAGTCTTCACTTATGAGTTTTAGTCTTAGACTTTGTCTTTTCGATATCAAATTCTTCACTTATGAGATTTTGATCTTAGACTTTGTCTCTTCGATATCAAATTCTTCACTTATGAGATTTTGATCTTACACTTTGGATCTTTGGTGCCAAATTCTTCACTTATGAGATTTTGATCTTTGACTTTGGATCTTCGATATCAAATTCTTCACAAGCAAAACCCAAAATCGGAAGCTTAGTAGTGAACATCGAAGATCCAAAACCTAATATCAATATTTTATAGGTGAAGAATTTGATATCAAAGATCCAAAGTCCAAAATCAAAATTCCACAAGTGAATCCTGGAGCATCATCGGAACCAACCTTTATGCCTAGACTGTCGCATGTCCCTTGACACCGGCAGTCCATGACTGCTTCAAGAAAAAACGATCATCTTCAATCTGCAAAAGTCAAAATGTATGATCTGGAAGTTTCGTGTTGTTTGGAGGTGATTGGAACATGACCCCAACAAAGACCTGCAACTGTCTGAGGAAAAGGAGGACAGTTCCATGACATGAATGCTTACAATCCCTTTTCATTGGCAATTACAACTGATGATCAAGCTCCAAATATCATGCGCAAAGCACCTGACAGCTTACATCCCATGAGGTTGTGCTTCATCAATATGTTCGATTTGATTCAAGCGTACTAGTTGTTGCCCCCATAGCCAGTGTATGTTGTCTCAATCCTTCCCACCACGAATTTCATGCCTCAACACTCGGAGCATCTGCCTAATCAAAAAGACACCGATTGAAGGCAAAAATGCCATTGTTGCGAATCTGCAGCAAGAAGCAGGCAATGGCACTCAGCTTATTTTGTAGCATCTGCAACTTGGTTAGGGGATTTCCGCCTCAAGTCTCAGTTTGTGTTGATTTTGATACTGCACACCACATATTTGATTTGATGTTTTGTTGGCTAAAGTTGGGCATCTCTAAACATCGGATCACCGTCTAAAGCCTGGGATGGTGCCCTGGCCAGCTTATTCTAAACAGCAAAGAAACATGAAAATTTGTTCATGCAATGTTGATGCGTCAGAATTCTACGAGGATAGCCTCTGTATAGCAAACTTCTCTTCAGTTTTCTTCTGCAAGGCTCCCTTCATCAAATTTCATCAAATTTCCTTCACTATGCTTGACAAATTGGGATCCAGTTGGAATGGAGGGACAATTAGGGTGGCCAGTATGGTTTCTCAATTCAGTTCTTGTTTTTTTGGGGTACATATTATACCAATTTTGAGGCCATTTGTAAAGATTTTAACTCGATTTAACACTAGGGACCCACCCTATGGAAGTCTCTCAGTTGACTTTTTCCTTTGGTAAAGGTTAAACTATGTTAAACTGTTAAACTCGTCAAATATGAACACTTGAAGGGCGGACGGGTTGCCAAGGATTGAATACGAAGTTTGTGGTCTCGACCGATCCGAAAAATACGCTTGCCAATTTTGAAATCGTTCCAACGTCGAGGTGAACAATTGAAGGCAGTAAATATATAAAATGGGTGAAAAGCATAAGGGGGTTCAAACACTCAAACATAATATGGGAAATACAAAGTCTCCAACAACAACAACAACAACAACAACAACAACAACAACAACAACAACAACAACAACAACAACAACAACAACAACAGTTTCAGTTTCCAGTAGAAAATCTAGAAAGCTCTTAGAAGAATAGATGTTTTTTTTGGGTATGATGCCATACACTTCTGGAAGTCTGGAAGCCTTTAAACAAACACAAACACATTTCAACGCAGATGAGTCAAAGTGTGTCAACGTAAACGTACAGGCAAGAGTGCAAATCTTCCCCATAAGACTATACAGTGTTTCTTCCAAATTCCAACTTCCAACCTCTCTCTTTTACCTGCTCATCCAAGACTTTGTCCAACATCTGCTATGATATCTTGACATGTCCAAGAAAGATCATCATGGATGTCCAAATTTATACACCCCTGAAAACTAATATGGAACCAGAAAATGGAGGTTTGGAAGATGATCTTCCTTTTTAATTAGGTGATTTTTAGATTCCATGTTCATTTTCCAGAGTGTAGCTGATTTGTCCAAGAATCCTCTTTCACTTCAGTACCAGTAGCATCCTCTCCATCTGGCGAAGCTTGTTCGGCAAGCGCAGCTCCTTCCTTGGTGGAGAAGTATATATCTCTACAGGGGGCACCTTGGAAAAGTTACTTCACTAAACTCACCCTTCCTGAAACATGTTGAAACTAAAATCCAGAAATGTAGGCTACTTTCTTTAATTTAAAGAATCAATGGGATCTGTGCCATTCACATGGCTTGAAAAAAACCACTGAAAGGCGTACATCATTCTTTCATGGTGGTTTGTTTTCCTACCTGGTTGAAAACAGTCGAATTGGAGTTCACTTCCTCCCCAAATCTGGGTGAAGACGTATTGAAACCTCCTTGGATAAACCGCGAGAATATCAGTAGAAAGAGTGGTGATGATATCTTGGATATATAAGAAATATAGTATCACTGAAGATATGATATATTGGGTGTGGCCCCACTTCGCAGGATGCAAATGGGAAATGAAGGCTTTGTTCGGGATCCCCTACTAGAAACGTAATAATCCTGGGGGTCATCACAGCCATTGAATGTAGATACAATAATGTATAGAAAATGGAATGAACATGATGTGAAAAACTTCAAAACCATGAAACACCCCCGAAAACTATCGGCTGGACACCACAAGTTCGAGCTCATCTAATCAGATCATATGAAAGATGATTTCTGTATGAAGAGTCCCGAATTCTTCTTTGAAAAAATATTCTTTTCTTCTCTAAGCTTGGCCATTAAAAAAGGGCCTGCCACGCATCATCAGAGCCCAGTTCAGGTTTCTTCTGGCAATTCTTCAGGCCTGGATCGATGAGATCGATGGGACTGGTATATTCAACCTACCCTAAGAATCCTTGGGCCCTCCAATTGAAGGGTTTGAACAGTTTAAACCTGTATAGGAGGGGTCCGGATCCTCAAAAATAGCCATCTTTGAGGGGTTTTCGGATTCTTAGGGTACATGAATGATTGTAGGTATTAAATGTAGGTAAATATACCTACATGGATGCTATGTGTTATATTGGGGATGGTCATCCTACCCTTAGTAAGGAATCCGTATAATAGGTATTTGTTCAGCCCCTATTACTGGGTTGATGACCGTCGCCGGGTCCACAGGGAACAAATGGGAGCTTAGACCCCATAACATAGTCTACCCTCCAGTAAACTAACATGGCTGGCTGGAACATCCCCATTTTCAATAGGAAATATATCTTCAATCCCGGTCCATTTTCCAGCCAGCCATTTTAGTTTACCCGATGGTAAGTGTTTCAACTTCCCCTTTGATTTCACAAATAGGACGAATCTAAAACCGACAAACGTCGAGCATTTATTGCCACCTAGTGAGTGCATTTCAGTCCAACAATGGTTCGTGTTACATTCATCACGGCCGATGAATGCACTAAAAACATCTAGAAAACACAACACATTATGAATCTATCTGATGGTTGAATTGTCCAAATGGCCAAAAAAATATCTTGAAACTGGAAATCTTCCCAAAAATGGAGAATAAAAGAAAAATAGTAGAGTAGACATGCTAAATGAAAAATACAGCCTTTCATAGGCGGCTTAAATACGAAGTGACACGACATCAACCCTTCCTTTGTCCATTGGGTTTTCTGAACATAAACCAAGGGACGGCCCCGAGACCTTCTCGGATTTTTCCATCCTTGGTGATTTGTGACTGTCAACGTTGCCTTTGGGAAAGTGACCCAAAAAAATCTCCCTTAAATGGTGGTTTAAATGATTACCATCCCCGGAACGATCACATATCCCACCTAAAGGGAAAAGTAAAATGATCGACTCCCAGAAGGGTACACAAACCATGGGAATTCCACTCCGTAAAGCAATCACCCAACAAAAACAAAGAAATCCAAGCATCTCATCCACCTTCTCCAGCTTCACAGTATCACCATTGTTTGGTGCTTTGCAGCTGTTTCCATTGAGCCTGGATTGGCAATTTGTTGAATATAGCTACTCCCCCCTGAAAAGGGACAATTTTAAGAGGACATGTCATCTTCCAACCATTCATCAATAATCAGGGGGATATATGCTATAGTTTTTCAGAGGGGCTACATCAAATAAAGGTATCCAAGCTGTATGGCCCTTATGGGTTGGTTCATCTCCGCATAGGTTGTATGATGAAGAGATCCAATGCTTGCAGCAGTTTGCGGTTGGTTGTTTGTACAAGGATTTGGGATGTTTTTTCAGCACTGATATGACTATCCTGCTACAAAAAGCAGGGTCAGGATCATATGACAGAGGATAATATTACAGAAGTTGCTGCAAGATGGGCCCCAACTAGATATAAATGAAGTCGAAACCGGGTAAATATGGGGTCACGACAATCACTATCAACCTGGATTTGCTTGAAGAAACTTGCTGGATTTCTGAGGTTTTCATACCTGGCAACGCGGTCGGGTTTTACTGGCATATCTTCCGTGGGACTACACTTATCATGGGTAATCTCAACAACTCAACATGATCAAACGTATTGCAGCAGATTTGCAGCAGCAACAGCAACGACGACAACAACAACCACAACCCTCGTAGACTTCATAGAGATCTTCCAAACCCTTTTTCGCCGACCTTCGTAAAATAAGCTTACAAACCATATGATCAGCAGGTCAACCTCTACACACCTTTCTATGCATCCAAGTGACTGATGCTTTGTGTCAGCCACTTCTTTGGTTTCAGGATCGACTTCAACTGCATTACCATTCACCTCCTCTGGAGGATGTTGGCAAGCACCGCTGGGATCCTGAGACTTGTCTGGATGGGAGGTGTTGCCACACAATCAGCCCCTGAAGGTTTGACATGTTTGACCTGCAAAAATGATTCAGTTGGTTTAAAGGATTCATTCCGAAATCAAGGCCTCCATGTATCCAAGTATGGTATGTTTACCTACATTTACCATAAAAATCAAGCAAATGTAGGTAAATATTAAATGGAGCATATGAGAAGGGCTTTGAACATCTGTGGAGGGTGTGCGTCTCTTAATGAGCAAAGATTCCCATCATGTGATGGAAAAACCTGTAACGCTTTTTGAAAAAGTGCCCAAATAGATCAGCCCTTCCAGGTTTTGTGCGTCGCTTCAAAATCCAAAGCGATTAAACTGTGGCGATTTTGGCGATTATCAGTACCAAGCAACATAAGGCGGTTTCATGCTCATGTTCTCCAAGCTGATACCCATAATGAAATTATCTGCCAATCAAATTTTGGTACATTACTTATCCCTGGGTATTATCCAAGACTTCAATGACTACTATCTATCTGTGTCACATTTTTGAAGCTATATACATCGCTCGGCCAAAGCTATCAGGTTTGCCAAATGCAACCCCTCCCCAACAAAAACTGAAAGGATCCTTGAACCTTTGAGATTGAACTGTGAAATTTTTGCAGGTGCTCTTAGATTTCTTCCTCTCTCTTCTTGGAATTCGACAACATTTAGTTGAACTTGGCTGCTCCAAGAATTGCAACCAAGTTCAGCTCTAGTAACTGGCCACCCAACTATCAGTACCAAGAAACATACGGCGGTTGCATGGTCATTGTTTCCATTGCGTGCCAGTCAAACCCGGTGAACCATGTCGCCGACTTCACATTTTGAACGCCTGGTTTCCCACATGACGCCCCGCCATCGGGATGGATGGACAAGGCTGCCAAAAGATCCACGTGATGTCACAGAAATTCGATTGCATTCCCATGGAAAGCATAGAGGATACTGAAGCCCAACAAGAAAGGCAACCAAAAACTCCAGCTTTTATATTCATAATTAATCATGATTACAATTTACTTGTATGAAAAACCCCCTGACCAAATACTTACACTATTTGCAAGACTATCTTCCAGTCCCTTTTTAAAAAAGGTCGCACCAAAAATACCAATCCTCATTTCGATCCCCCGTTGTTTCCGAGGGTTTGCTCCAACCACAACGGTGCCTCCTTCTTTCATGGGCCAACGTTCTGTGGGATCTGCATTGCATAAGCCCTTTACCTCGGTGTTTCTTCGGGTGGGAAATGATGGTGGAATTTTTGGATGTTTATCCACTTGCAGTGAGATTGCTTTTGTTGAAACAACAAAAAATATATGTACATATCTACATAATCGTGACGTGGATTGCTGGTGTGAAATCATTGTTTTCGTTCGCAACATGCTGCAAGCAAAAAACATGATTCGATGCAAACTGGTGCTTATGATGCAAACTGGCTTCACCAAGACACCAAATTTTCAACATCTCCTTGGCACGATGTTGGGAAGTCCACTTGGTTGATACCCTCCATGACCTGTGGAGGGAGCCGGTTCCTCGAAATAGCCAATTTTGAGGTCCCAGCATTCTCACGGTTATAATTCTCGACGCAAGGATAGAAGAAATTACCCTAATTAATTTTGACCCCATCTTCTATTTGAAATGGCCCCGGAAAGTCTGCCCAAAACCATTTCAAATAGAAGATCGTTTTCGGGAACAGTCCCCGTAAGATCGGAGCGGGCAAGCTTTTGGTTTGAGGTCCACCATTGGTACTTTTTTGGGTAGTTCATGGTATTCCAAAGTATTTCCAAATTCCACCGCAAACCCGATAAATTTTATGTACTGAGAAATCCACACGAAATACCACTTTTTAGGTACGGGATTGGTGGGTCACCAATCAAATAGAAGATTCTGAAATAATATCTTCTATTTGAACAGCTCTAGGAGAACCCCCCAAGTAGCGAGTCTGGATTCATGGGCCAAATCAAAACGAGAAATCATACACATATAAACCAGCCCTCTTTTCCAAGCTCTCATTCTCAGTGCGTCTCAAAAAACATCATTTGACCTAAACTGTGGGAGCCGTTTGGATTCCGATGGGTAGATATTTTCCTATTCAAAGTCTTTATGTGAAAACGTTGATTTGGTCAATTTTTGTTTCCAAGCTGACCGACGGACAATTTTTGGGTGGTGGAATGGTAAGAGTGGCAGCAATTGTATTGCAGCATACCGCATATTATTCTTTTAGGGGCCTGGTCCCTTTATGGTGAAACCAAGACTACCGACACAGCATCCACAAAAACGGCCCGGAAGATTGGTGATCAGGTGCGAATCCCCAAAAGTGTAATCGGGAAGTTTACGGGTCAGTTTCCGTCAGAAAATCAGCAGCCCGAAATCCTCCGTGCCAATCAAATAGAAGATATTAGTCAGATTTTTTCAGGGAAGTAGAATTTCTCTGAGAATATGTTTCTTCCATTTGAATGTCTCCCGATCTCTGGCCTCCCGATTTCTACTTTGTCACCGAATATCTTCTATTTGAATGGCATGGGGCCAAGATGCCCAAAACTCGAATCTTCTATTTGATTAATTCGTTTAATATCTTCTATCTTTGCGTCGCAGAATATAGTTTTTTCAGGTTTGTTTTTCTGGCTGCAAGTGATCAATATGAACAAACTTTGCCGTTTTTGCTTTGCATTTTACTGGAATACATATAGTTTTATTTGGGTACATGTTCAGACAAAGTTCTCTAAAGCTTTCCTTTCAGATCAAGTGATTTTAAATTTCTTGGAGTTGGTGTCCCAAATCAGGCCATGTTGGCATCCAACATCTGGAAGGAAGTCATGTTTCCAAGGCCAAAAAATAAACCCAAAGAAACAGTAAAAAACAACGACAAATGATGGAATCAAAACCCTCGATTGGAGGGTCCCATGATAAAGAAAAATCACGCCTTGGCGAAGAATTCCCAAGGGTCTTCCCCATCGCCGAACGGCAAGGTTCCTTCACGGAAAAGTAGCAGGCACGAACCAGGATTACTACATGTTTAGGATCGGGAATCCCCAGTGGCAATCCTTGGTCGGAGGTATATCATCCAACCTGGTGGTAAAGTAAAGATCGTATAGAAAAGGATGGCGCTGTAATACAGGGGTCATTGTATTAGCCCAAACACTGCATTGTGGACAAATGACTCAAAATTACCATACATTTCTATTGCTTGATTCTCCCAATATGGGTAATGGAATGACTCCAAGTAATAGCTTCAAATTAGAAATAATAGACCTAGTTGGTGGTTTCAACCCATCTGAAAAATATTAATCAAATTCGTTGATTCCCCCAGGGTCGGGGTGAACACTGTTAGTTGAAGACACCACCTAGATTCCTAGGCACCTCTCTCACCACCCAAAACGGCCCGCCATTTTTTCAAAAAACATCAAAAAAACATCCACCACCATCTAAACCCCAACCTAAATCTTTATGCCAAAAAAAATCCTTCGCTCCTGACATGAGCTGAAAGGTTACAATGCCCAACATCCACCAGTCATAAGCAGGCCTCAGTGGAAAAAGTTGCAACTACCAAGGTTTTACAGGGAAACCAAAAAACGCCGTTCGCCTTTTTTTAAGGCGCCAGAAATTTAAATAGTGAATAAGACCTTAAAGTACAAAAGCAAACTTTCAAATTACAAAAGTATACTTTCAAAGTACAAAACTACACTGTCAAAGTACACAGGTATACTTTCCAATTATATACAAGAGTATACTTTCAAAGTAAACAAGAGCCATTGAAGGAGTGCCATGTTAATTCATGAACTCCCTTACCCGGTTGCTAATGACACTTGATTTGTACCTGCTCAAGCCGTCAATCATTTTCGCCTATAATGCTTCAGGAAGTCAATCATTGGATGGATCTGGCATCCCAACAAAATGTTACGTTATACCATCTGGGCAAATGACATATGATTTCACTAACCTGGATTTGATGGAAATCATGTGGCGATCCCCTTACTATTCACTACCTCCTCGGGTGACGTTGTTAACCCATGTGCTGAGATGGGTATACTGTACCCACATCCGGTTGATTGATCAACATTTAAGTGATATGGAAAATCAAATATGAATGCTATACTATACATGGATGCTGATGCTAGGCCTAAGATTTGCTGTGATATGGCGCGATCGCAAGCATTTCAAAAAATGACTCAATCAACAAAAATCCAACGGAACTAACTTGTTCCAATCTGTTTCACTGCTACGTATTCCCAAAATTATACTATAGGGAAATCTATACAGGACCTAAATACATGTAGATGTTTTAGTCATCTTTCTCTCTGAAAGTTCCACCCATCAAAGAAAAATATCATCATCGAATCATATCTCAGATCTTTTCAGTCAGCCCCAGCCACCATAGAGATAAACACATCAGGTGGATATTTAGAAAGGTAGCCCTAATCATAATCGATATCCAACATTTCCCCAACCTTTCCACCTTTCCGGGGCATCGGTGTTTCTTCACCAAATGACCCATATCCTGCACACTGCATGACTTCTGGTGCAAAATAGCCAGGGGTTCCGCAAGCGGTGACTGCCTGACCTCGGGTTGTTTAGACAAGATTCCGAACTTGGAAACCTTCATTCTCACGGTCAAAATGTGAGTTTTTTGGGGGAATATATTTGGAAATTGCGAGAGTGGAATGGACGTGGGGTTATAATATATGACATGTGTTGAACCTGAAGCTTTTATACCTTCCTATATAGGATAGACAAAGAAAGTGTTCTAGTTGGACTTCAAGTATCATGACTATTGGGAAAACGAAAGCAGCATATGCATAACGACAAATAATCATCATCCTCCTCCTCATCCTCATCCTCGCAAACAAGGACTAAAGTTTGTTAAGTTTGTTCTCATGTTGCATGTGTTGAAATTCAAAGGTGTTGTGTTCTAAAAATCTGGAATCCAGTCAATTCGGGCTCCATTCCTGGGGTCCCTGGGGTGGGACGACTCATGAAACCTGGAAGATTCTTAAGGGTGAGATTTCCAATCTTCGCTAAGAACACGTACGGATTCCCAGTTACCCCCTCGCCTTGGACCCCTAGGGTGGCTTTCTTGATTTGCTTTTGACCCACCAGACTTATTGAAGTCACGTTAACAGAACTGTTGAAAAAACTCTCCCTTTCGGGTGAACGCAACAACTTTTTCATCCACTATCACGTCCCAGGTACCGTGATGGAGCACCTTGGCCACCCCGAAGTCCGCCAACTTCACGTGGCCCTGCTCTGTCAACAACAGGTTCTCGGGCTTCAAGTCTCTGAAGATGATCCTGGGAAGGGCATCATAGGTGGCCCATTTCAAACAAAAATTGACATGTGGGTGACTGAATCACCAAACTAACCAATTAATTGTAACTTCCCTCACTTTAAAGTTTGATGATTTGGACAAAACATAGGGGAACTCATACTTCCACCCCCTTCATTTCCTTAAGGCCAAGTAGCTTTCGCTCATGAAGATGTTGGAAAGCCAAGGTGGTTGCAGCCACATAAAATTTGGCACAAGCCTCATTGCCCCATGAAATCTTCCCGTCCATGTACCTTGGTGGATGGGTGAAGTCTTTTACTCTAAGCTAAACACCAAGTTCCCCGTTGAACACATCTTAAAGTAACGAATTCATGTTTTCGTAGGCTCACCCTTTTTCTTGTTCGATTTTTACTTCCTCGCTTTACACCGAAAGCCATGAAAGTCGTCAGCCGCGGTTGGATCCATCGTGGTTTCAGGTTCCATTCGTTCGACTTTGGAAGTGTCCATGAATCAGGTACTTCCTATAATCATCCATTGAAGGCAAACTTGTTTTAGAACCAAACCGCCAATCTCAACAAACTATGGTTTGGTTTGGTTTGGTGAACTATGATTTTCTTTCAAGCCCCCAAGATCACAACATCATTCATCACCATGTATCCCGGGATCCATATTGAGCCATTAAGGAAGGTCTCAAAATTCACACTGAGCATCTCGAAATCAACGCCCAAACGTGAAAAACATGGTCGAGTTAAACAACTTGAACAACAAAATCTCCCGAAAGTTTAATGGTTGGAACTTGAAAGAGGAAAATTTTGTTTTGAACCAAACTCATGGCGTTTTTGGCGTCCATGTTCAACTTCGGAAGTTGCTTATTGATCTTATTGTTTTTGGAAAAACAAAACCTTATGAACTCAATATACACCCCCGAAAACTAAAGGCAAAACAACCTGAAAAAGTTGCCAGTTGGAAAAGGAAACGCATCGATCCAAACAATCATTTTGATCCATTTTGGTGGTTTCATTAGAGTTTTTCGGGGGTGTACTTTTTCTTGGGATGGTGGAAAACAGAACTTCAAACCAATCTCCATCTTTCAAAATCTATCCCATCCATGAAATCGTCCCGAGCAACGTGGCGCCCAACTCACCACCAAGGGCGGCTTCCAACAGAAGGTACAAATTCTCAGGGCCTGAAGACTTCCCTTTTCGGTTGAGTTTAGAGCTAGCAGCTGGACACAAAACTCCCAATTTAAAGATTCCAGTATCTTACTGTGCCTTGTGTTGTCCGCCTTACCAGGTTTTTCGTGGCAAGTGAAGGTTTAGGTTGGGACCCCCTACTAAAATGTAAAAATCCTGGCGGCGACCATTACTAGGAAGGGAAACACAACCCAATCTATACCCCACTCTTAAGTCAATCATACTTCACCAGGATTTCTCTGAAATCACGGAAGGACACATCCCCAAAAAGATCCTGCAAATGAGATGGGCCCAAATAGTATTGAGAATTGTTTTTGAACCAACCAGTGCAGGTGTTTGCGTCCATCAAGATAGGTTGAAGCTAAAGAAGTGGCGCAAAAACAAGAACAAAGGTGATTCTTTTGACCTTAGGAGAGTGTAGGAGGAAACAAGTGAGATGAGAAAAATAATGCTGATTTGTGCTGATTTGCTGTATTAATCATTATGCCTCATGACCAAATCTAAAGAAAACGCTAAAGGATTAATTTGATTGTATTGGTTTGAGCGCTACATTGTTATTCCTGTACTCTTTAATTCACAGATCAACACTGTGTTGTTTTGTCCTTACTACCTTGAATCCCCTGAGAAGGCCTTATTTCCTACAAAAGTGACATTCAAAAGGGCACCCTTAAATTCCCCTGATCTTTGGCAGGTATCTTGAGAGGAACCTGGTGGTAGCTCCTGAAAGATCACTTTGGCCAATGGGATTACATACATGAATGCAAGTACTTATATATCCTGGCCAAAATATAGGGGGTTTTCCCTTATCTATCAAAATTGGGCGCCCAGGTCGCTAATAAGTCGCTATAATTTGACCAGTTTTTACCTCGAAGCCGTTGGTCCTTTGTTTTGTATTTTACCATCGAAAAATTTTGGGTCACTTGGGTTCCGGGTATAATCCAATGATCAAAAATCAATCTCACCAGTCTGTAGGGCCAAGGTTCTGTCGTAAGTTTCATAGAGCTTCACAATGAATGGAGAATCGCACATCCTAAGCGATTCGTGGGAATCCACCGGGGCCGTGAAATGCCAGGGGGGGTTTGAGGCCGAGCTCGTGTTTAGGAAAATCATCTGCCAAACCTCTATTCTTATGTTTCGTGTTAATCTTCGGGGGTGTAACGAATCTTTCCCAACCCTACTTGAAATATGAGTACATTCCCACAAAACTGTAGACAATTTTATCAATTTGCCTTTTCTAAAAGGTGATTTTAGGGTTCCATGTTTGTTTTCCCGGGAAGTCGGTCCCTTGATGTAACACATGCCATGCTGTGCAACCTAGCTTCTCCAAGACATTTTTCTCATTCATCACGTCCTCAAAGTTTTGCATCGCGAGAGCGTGGTTGTTTTCCAGGTGCAGGTTTTTTGTATGTCCGGTTTGTGTTTCACTTCATAAACCGATGACGAATTAACTGGATTTCGAAAACCTTTGATACATATATTCAAAAATGATAAGGTATATACATCTATATTGACGATGTAAGGCAAATTTGAATGCCTGTACCACAATGCATCTTAAAAAATGGCGCAAACACATTTATCTATACCAGTAGTGCCCGGACCAGCCGGGGGCGGCAGTTTCCAAAAGGAAAAGAACTAAATAACAAAGACAGAAATTGCCTATAGAATGTGCGCAAAGCGACCGACCAGCGCCATGCCCAAATCCTTTCTTTGCTGTGAACGAGCCTTCTGCCGTTCCATGGTGGTGATGTCTTGTGCTTTGAAGTGAAGTGTTTTGATGTCTTAATGTCTGTTGCGGGGTCAGGTCATGTGGTGGTCACGTCATTTGACGCGATGTGATGGCTTGTGTTGTGTCATGTCACGTGATGCAATGTGATGTCATGGTGATGAGCTGTACTACTCCAGTACTACCCTGAACTACAAAGTACTACTCCAGTACGAATGTGTATTACAAAGTACTACTCCAGTACTACCCTGCACTACAAAGTACTAGACAAGTACTACTCCAGTATTACCCTGTACTACAAAGTACTACTCCAGTACTACCCTGTACAAAGTACTACTCCAGTACTGCTCTATACTACACAGTACTACTCCAGTACTACAAAGTACTGCTACCCTGTACTACAAAGTACACTCCAGTATTACTCTGTACTACACAGTACTACTCCAGTACTACCCTGTACCACAAAGTACTACTCCAGTACTGACTTGTACCACAAAGTACTACTCTGTACTACACAGTACTACTCCAGTACTACCCTGTACTACAAAGTACTCCAGTACTATCTTCTCTGTACTACAAAGTTCTTTTTCAGCCTGACCAAGTCATCCTCCAACAAATGCTGCGCCTGCCACGAAAAAAAAGCTCCCATCATCAGTCCTCTTGAAGCATGAAACGTCATTTACAATGCGCGGAGCAGCAGAAGTCATCCTCCAACGTCACAAATGCTGCGCCTCGAAAAAAGCTCCCATCATCAATCCTCTTTGAAGCATGAAACGTCATTTACAATACGCGGAGCAGCCGAAGTCATCCTCCAACGTCACCAAATACTGCGCCTGCCACACAAAATGAATCTCATGATTGATCCGCATCACATATGAAACGTCATCTACAGTGCACACCCGGCATCACCCTCCAACCTCACCAAATACTGCGCCTGCCACGCCAAATGACCACCCAACATCTGACAGAAATTTGCTGAAAACAGCTGAAACCATTTCCAACGCGAGACCGATCAGAGCATGATCCAAGAATGGTCCGACCATGAAAACGCAAAACGCAACCCGCCTCTATTGAAAATTACAACATTTCCCGCTCCGGCTATCGTTCCAAGTTTTACCGGATGCTGCGCCTACGACGAAAAGTGACACCTGAACTTCACCAAATGTTGCCCCTGCCACGAAAAGTGACAGATGAACTTCAAGAAATGCTGCACCTGCCACGAAAAGTGACACATGAGCATCACCAAATGCAGCGCTTGCCACGCAAAATGAATCTCATGATTGATCCGCATCACATATGAAACGTCATATACAATGCGCAGAGCAACAGGCATCACCCTCCAACCTCACCAAATACTGCGCCTGCCACGCCAAATGACCACCCAACATCTGACAGAAATTTGCTGAGCAGCTGAAACGTCATTTCCAACGCGCGACCGATCAGAGCATGATCCGAGAATGGTCCCACCATGAAAACGCAAACCGCAACCCGCCTCGTCACCGAGGGCCCTTTTCGCACTCGCCAGGAGCAGATTCTATTCTATTGAAAATTACAACATTTCCCGCTCCAGCATTCCAAGTTTTACCAGATGCTGCGCCTACCATGAAAAGTGACAGATGAACCTCACCAAATGCTGCACCGGCCACGAAAAGTGACACATGAGCTTCACGGCCAAGTATACTGCACCTGCCACGACTACTACTACTACTACTACTACTACTACTACTACGACGACGACGACGACGACGACGACGACGACGACTACTACTACGACTATACGCTACGACGACGACGACGTCGACGACGACTACTACTACTACTTAGATGGGCTGTTTGGCTGCTGAGGACTTAACAAGTTTAGCTACTTTAGATCCACCCTTAGTAAGGACTTAGGGAAGTTAGCTAAGCTTCTAGCTAAGGACTTCGATTGCAAAATTTGCAAATCCAAAACTCAAAAGTTTTGCATAGCCAAACCTTTTTTTTCAAGCTGCCTACTCAGGAATTGCTTTAAGTTAAGAAATTTATGGTCATTTTTGGTTTCCATGCAAAAAAAAATGTACCCCTTGCATTTTTCAAACCTTCCCTATGGGGAAGGTTTGAAAAATGCTACCAACAAATGGAATCTGCGTGGAAAATAAAACCGTCCACATACAGCCTCCTTGTGATCATGTGGGTGGCAGCACTTTGTGCTCTTGAAAGAATGGAATGCTCAAGGGATAACAGCACTTTGTGCTCACAGCATGACAGCATTGATGCTCCAATGGTAAAAGCACTGGGTGCTCAACATGTGAAGCACTAAGTGCTTATGGATTGGCAGCGGGGCAAAGCAAATCAACTTGCACTGTCTGGGCTCATGATGTAATGCATGCACATGCTTCAGTTGCTTTTGCGATGCAGCACACATTTTCACCTCCATCTGTATGGGGTAATTGTAGTGATGCTTTGGCCCCCTTTGGCCCAAGCAACAGCTGTGAGAATGTGGCTCAAGGGAACAGCCTCTTGGTTTTGCCTGTCCTGCCACACAGCATGGCAAGGATGCAATTCTGCCAAGGCACATGTGTTGATGGCACAAAGGCTTTGGTCTTGGTAGGACAGCAAAGCCAAAAGCTCACCACAGTCAAAGATTTGTGTTGCGCTGGCTATCACAATGGTGCCAAGAGATTGGATTTTGGCTGAGAAACTAGTTGTCACATGGCTGAAATCTTCTGCTGTCAAGTGTGGTCATGGCCAAGGCAATGGCATGCATTTTTTTTGCCAAGTCCTTGGGGTTGAGCAAAGCAATGGTGTTTGTTGGCAAATCTGTGGGAGCTGCTTTGGTGAGCTCTTTGGTGACAACCTCTTCCATGATGCTTTTCTCAAATTGTCTGGTATTCTGAGTAAGGGTTGCCACCTGGCTGATAGACTTGTTTTTTCTCTCCATGGCAAAGCAATTTGGAATACAGCCTTGCTGAGTGAGGGCATCTGAATAATGAAGCACCCAGTGGTGCTTCCTGATCATCTTCCAGCAAATGGCCTTCCATCTGGCCAGAATGGATTCTACACTGCATAAGATTCTGGGCTGCACAACACCATGCCAAGTTGCTTGCAATTGGTCGACCAAATTTGCCAATGCCAATAACAGCTGAACTTGCTCTGGTTCAAAATTGGCAGGGATGGCCACATTTCTTGATAAATGGCACAGCAAGGTAGCACTGTCAGAAGCTCTGAAGCTGTGGAATTGAATTTGTCAAATCTTTTATGCATGGCAACCCTTTGGGGTGAAAAAAGATTGGCCACTTGCACACCCTTGAAAGCACTTGGGATGTGCCACAATTTTAAATAAGCATGCAAATTGTCCCAGGTCTGCAAGAGTTTGTAAACTGCAATGCTGATTGGCCCTGAGGATAGCAGCCCATGCATCCAATCATGTATGATCATCTTGGATGGCAGCAAGATTGACCTCAACTCCTCACACAGAAGCAAGCTTTCTGCGCTGAAGGCAATCCCTGAGGCCTGCTCCCACCTTCTAAAGTCCTCCTGTTCCTATTTTTCATTTTCTGCCAGCTTGCAAAAATTTCTGCACCACTGGCAAGTTGGATCTGGGCTTTTCTGGTCACAGCAGAACATCATCTATAATGCCTTCTTCTGCATTACTAGTTTTGGAAAGGAAGGGGCAAAAACGACTCCCAACATCTCCTTTCACACTGAGTGCAAATTTCAGTGCTCCTCGATCCGTGAGGAAGCCACCCATGACTAGCTTCAGTCTCCTGGCAATAAGAGGCTGCGCATGGTCTGGTGGCTCTTGCAACTGAACACCAAATTCGGGAACATGGTCTCTGAAAATGGAAAGAAGAAGATCTCAAACAGCACAGTGTCACCCAACTGTCTTCTTGCTGCAAGTTCTGCTGCGTTTCCCTGATGCCTACAAAGACACACCACAGTTTTCTTGTGGGAGCATGTGCTAGAACATTCCCTGGTGTCACCTCTTCACTATATACTACTCGGTGAAGAGGTTGGACGCTGGAATCTTTATATTGTTTCAGCAAATGGTAGAATTTGCCACCACCTTTATGTGCTCTATGAACCCAGCTCCAAAAGTTCACAAATTACAAATTGCACCACTTGCTCATGACCTGACACTGTAGGAAGTGTGGTGGATTGGAAAAGAAGCCCATAAGTGTTGGCTTTCTCCAGAAAAGCCTGGTTGGCTTGTCTCATTGAAATGCTTGAGGTCAACTCTGGAAGCCCCTCTTCTTTAAGGTGAGCCAAGGTCTGCTCTAAGGAGCTTTTGCTTGTGAGAGGGATGCTGTGCCTCAAGGCTGCCAGCTTTGGAGGGGAACACTGGAAACAAGTCTTTGCTAAACATTGGTGTCTGAACACTTTAGCTTGCTTAGGCTTCGCAATAATACATTTCAATCATGTTTTCCCCTTCTTTGGGCCAATCTGGACACCAAACACTAGCCAAAATGAGTGAGCTTGTGAAGTGCCAAAGATTGCAGTGGCATGTGTTGATGGCAAGTAAGTTCATTTAAATTCTATGCACGTTACCTTGGTGCAGGAAATGCAAACACACAATCTTGAACTGCAGAGAGGGAAAGGTGAAGAAGGTGTGTATAGGGTGTACGTTGGCTCAAGAGTTGCCTTGTGCAAGTCCAAGTACTGGGTGCATATGGTGTCTACCATGTGGCTGAGCTCATCAAAGCATTGAATGCTCTGTGCACCCCATGCCTTAAGTTCCTGCAAGAACTTACTGGCATGAAAGCACGAACAATTTCTCTGCAAAAACACACCACAAAAACAATCATATACTTATATTGTTTCTTTTGCAGGTAGCACTGTGCGCTCTATGTGCTGGCCTTTCCGCACCCCAGTGCTTTCCTTTGAGCACACAGTGCTTGTGGCATAGCCAGGCTGCCATGACTTCCTGGACTTTGGAGGCTTTCATGCAAGAGCTTGAGGCAACAGGGAAGTCGCTCAAGGTCAGGCCTGAGCTGGCAGACAAACTGCGCTCATCCTTGCAGCCCAAGCTGACTGGCATGAAGGCAACAGCAGCTGACTTGGTGCAATTGTACTCACACCTTGCACAAAGCTTGCTGCCTTACTTCTTCTCAGTGGGCCCAAGTTGAGAAAGGCAGTTTGTGGGAGGGGGCAGCCACCCTAGCTGCTGTACTCAGAAAGCTTGGCTTGCAAAGCTTGAAAGAAAGCACAAAGAAGGACAAAGAAGGTGGCCACAGGCATCCTGTTGGTGTTTGAGCTTAAGAGAAGCAAGAAACTGCCTTGCTACAGTGCAATCTACAGCTTGCAACAGCATGTGCAGCTTCCTTTGCTTCATGCCAAGTCAAAGCTGTGCCAGGTGTCGCCCCTCTAGCCAGAGGCCCTAGGTTCAGAGTGGATGGGCAAAGTGTTCCGTGAGCAACCAGAGAACCAGCAGTTCAGGGCGCTGCTTCTCCTGGTGGTATGCCTGGACAGCCCAGCTCTGCAGTTGCTGCTACTTCTGTGCCACAAGAGGCTTTCCTTGCTGGCATGAGATCTTGGATGAAGAGCACCCAAGAAGCTTTCCTGCAACTGAAAGAAACCAGCAAGGCAGCTTGGTGAAAGCCTTGGCAGAGCAGCCACCCCAAAGCCCAGAGAGGCCCCCTTTAGTTGATACAGCACCAAGAAATGACTAGAACACTTTGAAGCAGCCAGAAGGACGCTTGGAGGAATATGAGCAGAAAGCTTTTGACCTTCTGTGTGCCAACCAAAAGAAACAGACAATTGCTGGCAAAACCCAAGTGAAAAAGCCACCTGCAACTGCGAGCAAAGTTTTCAAAAGGCCTGCAGCTAAGTTCAGGTGGCAACAGGTACACTGGAGCCTCAGGGGCGTGAAAGCAGCTTGAAAGCAGACTTTGCTGGACAAAGACTGCCAAGCAAAGAGGCTTGGAGAAAGTGGTTTGAAGCTAAACAAAGAAAGCGAGGATAAGCCTACACACCTTTGGTTCTTAGCAGGAAAACTTTCACTCAAAACCACCATGTTCACCATGCTACAGCAGATCTGTGGAGGTGTCCTCGTGTCTTCCTTTAGTTGCTTGCTTGCCACCAGGGGAAGCAAGGCCTTCATGTCTTTGTTTTTTGATGACAAAAGGTACTTGGCAACATGCTTTTTCATAGGCCACTCTTGAATATAAGTGGCAGAGGCCTCCCAGGGGAAGCATGCCCAGTGCATGCAAAGGGCAGTAGCAGCTTCACGCTGCAAGGGTGTTTAAACCAGCAAAGCAGACTCAAGAGCTTCTGCACAGCCAAAACTGAGATTTGTGTGCTTTGGCCATGGCAAGCTAGCCACCAGCGCTTGTTTGTGCCTTTGCAAAGCAAGTGCCATGTTGGCATGGTGATGCAGTTTTGGTGTTTGCAAGTTTTGGCTTTTGTTTCTCCACTTTCCTAGTTCTGTTTCCAACTTGTTTCAGCCACCATTTGTCAGACACAAGCACTTTGAAGCTTGTCTGCTGATATGCCATGCAAACAAGCTCTTCACCAATTCAACCATCCAGCACTGCTTGTAAGGACTGGGAGAGCCGAGCACATTGTGCTTTACACAAACTTTGGGAACACGGTGCTTGTTAGGATCTTAGGAGCATTCACTGCTTTCTGCACTCCTCAGAGCACAGAGTGCTTGACAGTGAACTTTGAGTGCTCAGGTGTACCAGCACCGGTTCCTCAAAGCAAATCCCAGTGCGCTTAACCTTGAAAAGCACTGTGGGAATGAAGCACTCTGGCCTCAACCCACAAGGAAACAGGCAGCTGTGCTGGAGCCAAACAAACTGGAAGTATACACACAGAGTAGGCTCAACACAGAAAATTGCAAGCAGCAAGGCACTGAAGTGTTTCAAGCTTCTGGTTATTTGCTTCTGCTCAGTGAATTCAGCCAGAGCAATTTTTACCCACAGCAATTTTTCTTTTACGCAGAGCAATTTTTGAATCCAATTTGCAGCAGCTGCAGGTGGCCTGCATCACCAGGGCTTGGCCTGCTTTTATGGGCTGAAGACCTCTGCAAGTGCATTTCTAGGGTCACTGGGTGAGGCCCATATACATCCCTGCATGCTTGGAGCAAGCTGCTTTGCTGCTTCAGGAATTCATCTGGACACAACATGTTCCATGTTTGCTTCTTTCATTTCTTTGTTTTGGTGAAATGTTGCCACCCTTCTCAATAAAAAGGAGCATTTGGAAGGTTTCCTAGAAAAGGGAAACAGTCAGTTTCTGGTATCATTTTTTTCTCTCTTGCTGGCCTTTCTTTCTGGCATATAGGCTCTTGTAGCATCGCTTTGCAAGACCATAGACATGGTTGTCACACTCATCCTGAGCACTTGGATTTATCACAGGCTTGTGTGGGATCTCTAAACAAAAATATCTTTAACATTCTTTCCATCCAGGCCATTGCGATGCAGCACCATAGGTCACCACTCTGTACATGGTGTCATTATAGATTTCCCAGCCAGTATATTCAACTTCATCGCAGACTGGCCAGCCAGCAAACCTCATCCTGATTTTCTGATATCCAGTAAGTAGAGAACATTTTGTCAGAATGATTTGTATACAGCTCACCCTGCAAGCCAAGGAAGCAAAAAGTCCAACCAGATTCAAAGAGGATCTGGAAGTATCTTTGGCCCTCCCAGGTATCCCAGCAATAATCCACAATATCATCTGACATCTCCAGGAATTGGATGACTACATTGGAGCCAAAGGAATGGCTAAAATCACAATCCATGAACCTCCAAAGGTTAAGATTTGTAATCTTTGTTGTGAAATGAGCTTGTGAAAAACAGTCTAGCGCTATGCGCTCAAATATTTTGGGTAAGCCTAGTTGCAACACAGCATTTGCAAAAAGCAAAGTTAGGCATTTTCAAATTACAAGGAAATCACCTGCAGCAAAGCACTAGGTGCTCAAATGTTCTTTTGCTGTCTCCTTCTTGGGCACATGCCTCTTTGTTGTTTTAGCACTGTGTGCTCCCTGCCTAACCACAAGCACTACATGTGCTCTGGAAGAACAAGTTATAAGAAATATACTTGGGAACATTGATGGTCTGGATTTTTTCCATCTCAAAAAATGAGAGCAATAGTGAAAAAAACCAAAACCACAAACAAGAAACAATCAACGACAAGTCAAAATCTTATACTGCAGCTATTTTCCAAAAGCAAATCATGGCTCCCAAAGCCAAAAGCGCCATGGATTCAAAGCCAAAAGGTTCTTTAGCAAAAGGAACCAGTAAGGCAGGATCTTTGACAAAAGGATCCAACACAAGAGGTTCTTTGGCAAAAGGAACCCCAAAAAAGGATCTTTGACAAAAGGATCCAGTGCCAAGGGTTCTTTGGCAAAAGGAACCTTTGCTATGAAAAAAACCAGCTTCCAGCAGCAAAGCAATGAAAGTGGTGAAGAGTTTTTTGAAGAAAAACATGCTGGCAAAGCTGGGAAAAATGACTCTAGCCCAGAAAGTGAACAAGGCAGCTGAATCGGCTGAGACAGATATGGAGGCAGCCAACAATTTGAAGGGCATGTTATCCAAGGAAGAACACAGCAAAGCCTGGAGCAAACACAACATTAGCACGAAGAACAAATCCCAAAAGGAACAAAAGGAATTCCGGAAGCTTAGCAAAGGAGAGAAGGGATTGCAGGTGGCCATGCGCTTGATCAGGACCAATGTGCCCAGATTCATGATTCATGCAGAGCAAAGAACCTGTGGCACAGTCCAATTCCCTTGACAAAAGGGAAAAATGGGAGTCAGCAGCAGCCATAATCCAGAAGTTTGGAAAGGATCAATTTTGGCAACATGCCCAAAGTGGAAGAGTGGCATGGCGAGACGACCCATGGACATGGGGGGTGGTGAACCCCTTCAATTTTTTGGCCCAAGGCTATATACTGTAGCCTTCAGGTTCTGATCACTTTGGCAAAAGGTGTTTTTTTCTCCCCTGCTGGATTTTGACAAAAGGTGCCAGCCGCTAGTCTGTAAGACAAAGGGTTGCCCAGCTTTGACAAAAGGCTGTGCCACAAAGAGCCATGCACAAAAGAAAACCACCTAAGAGATTGAGAGGTTGGGAATAAGAAAGGGCAAAGGTGGATCTTTGTCAAAAGGATCCTGTGCAAGATAATTAGTTCAGACAATCCTTTGTGCACAAGGCTACTGGAGCTTTGGAGCCATGGGAAGCTGGCTGCTTGCCAAGTGGCTGAAATCTGCCACCTGGCAATGCTTAGTGGAAGTGAACATGCTGAGATTCTGGCCATGGCAAAGCGTGGCAATTTTGGCCAAAACAGTAATAATGCACACAGGGACATGGTTTCTTTATATTGCAAAGAACTGAGAATAGATGAGCCTCACATGGTCGAGGCACCAGTCAAAGACCCCAAGACACAAAAGCCAGGGGCTGAGTATATTCCAATTTTGCTGCCCCGTTGAATTTCTCCAACCTCAGCCACCACTATGAAGATGTATTTGAGGACATGTTTGCAATGTCCCAATGTGCAGCATTCTGGAAAAACATAGAAAAGTTGAAAGATCCCAGGTTGATCCCACCACTTACTGTGACAAAAGGTAAAGTGGACAAGCCTGGCAAAACTGTCACCATTTTCATTCATGGTGATGGATGTGAATACCAAAGAAGAGATTCATTGATGACTTGGTCATGGGGCAGCCTTCTTTCCATGCATCCCAGCCTTAGTTCACACCTGTTGCTCACAGCAGTTCCAAAAGCATGTACCATCCCAGGCACATGGCCTGTTTTGGACGAGTGGATCTGCTGGAGTTTTGCTGCTTTGACAAAAGGCATGCGCCCAGAAGTTGATCCTTGGAATGGGCCTTTGACAAAAGGGCCCATGGCAGAGCTGGCAGGGCAGCCTTTGACAAAAGGGCTGCACAGGTGTGTCATCTTCAGCATACAAGGAGACCAGGAGTTTATTTCCAATGCGCTGAAGAGGATAAATCAGCACCCCTGTGCAGAATGCAATGCCCAAAGGCCAGTCTATAAAGGAAAAACGTGCCCACCAGGTAAACCGACCAAGATTCTGAAATCAGAAGAACAAACTTATGACTATAAGACAGTGGAGCAGTCTGTCCTTGACAAAAATAAGACAGACCATCCACTTTTCAACCTGGAAGGGGTCACACCATTGCATGTGAGAGGGGACAGTCTCCATATACTGTATTCCAGAGGTGTGGCAAACCATTTGGCTGGTAGCTTGATCCACTATGTGATCTACTTTGATTGGCCTAGAAGACAAAAGATTTCTGCCAACAACAGACTCCAGACTCTTTTTGCAAGGATCAGAGAGCTGTATTCTGAGGCCAATGTATCAGCCAGGTTAACACATCTTAGGACCTCAATGATATGCGATGCAACCAAACCTTTCAAAGTTTATCCATGCTTGGAGGCTAAGGCTGCAGAGACAAAACATTTTCTCCCTTGCTTGGAATCAGTTTTGAATGAATTCCTTGACCCTGCAGAGGACCCTATCCACATCACCATGAAAGAAGCCATCCATGCCTTCAATCAAGCTGTCATGCATTATGACAATATGGATGCCTTGCTGACAGCCGCAGAGTATGAAACTGGACAGAACTTTGTCAAAAGGTTCTTTCATGCATACCAAGACCTGAACAGCTGGGCTTTGACAAAAGGCAGAAAGCTGTTTCATATCACACAAATTTCACAGTGCCTTGCACCTTTTCAAAAAAAACAAAATTTTTAAATTTCAGAATGCATGTGGGAAGGATATCCCAGCTTGCCCACAGCTGCTCTTTTGGGGTTAAATCCAGCAGGGTCCCAGCAAAATTGATGGAAAAATACAGGATACTCTTGCATTTGCAAATGGTCAAGCCAGGATTTGGATATTCTGAAGAGAGAACTGCAGAGCCTTGACAAAGGGTTCTTTCTGGAAGGTGGGTTTGTGATATGTTTTCATCTTGGTGATAGTGGAATGGTCTTTGACAAAATGCCCTAATGTGCCATGGAATAGTTTTGGACAAAAAAGCTAATGTCACTAGGTCTTTGGCAAAAGGGCCATTGTGACCATTTCATGCAAAGCAAAGGGACAAAAGGTCCATTATAGATATAGGTCTTTGACAAAAGGGCCTTTTTCTGTACAGGATCCCTTCAATTTCTTACATATATAAAGGTAGCTAATAACAAAATAACAGCTTTTGTCTGCGCTTTTGGACAGCATATGTTGCAAAAAAAGTTGCCTTTTGCTGTTGTTCCTGGTATTGATTTTGACCTGAGATTTACATGCTTTTTTAATTGATATTTTTATCCATTTGGAAGGCCGAAAAATCAATACCCTGTATTGAAAAACGATGCTAATCAATATTTTTATTGATATTGATTAGGATCAATATCTGATACCCAGGGAGTTTTGAACCTCCGACACGCACGAAGTCACGAGAGGGTGGGTCAGCCGAAGAATTCGCATTTTACCACAGTTTTGAGCGTCCGACACGCACGAAGTGACGAAAGGGTCGCCCGGACAG
The DNA here is from genome assembly GCA_000507305.1 of Breviolum minutum Mf 1.05b.01. Taxonomy (NCBI): domain Eukaryota; class Dinophyceae; order Suessiales; family Symbiodiniaceae; genus Breviolum; species Breviolum minutum. Next base: position 22,219 of record DF242761.1, on the reverse strand, counting down.
GTGATGAATTTGCATTTTACCACAGTTTTGAGCGTCCGACACGTCCGAAGTGACGAAAGGGTCGATCGGCGACGTGAAAAATTTGCGTTTTACCACAGTTTTGAACGTCCGACACGCACGAAGTGACGAGAGGGTCGTCAAATCCACAGGTGCGATCCTTGCGCCCCAGACAGAAAAAGAATATATTTTAACACTTTTTCAGACGATTTTGATTAGCAATCTTTTCTCTGCAGTCTTTTCTCTAGTCTTTTCTCCAGTCTTTCAGACAGCCATCACTTCAGCAGAACTTTCAGCAGTCTTTGATCGACAACCTTTTAAGACAGCCATCACTTAGCAGAACTTTCAGCAGTCTTTGATGACAATCTTTACAGACAGCCATCACTTCAGCAGAACTTTCAGCAGTCTTTGATTGACAACCTTTTAAGACAGCCATCACTTCAGCAGAACTTTGGGCAGTCTTTCATGACAACCTTTGAAGACAGCCATCACTTCAGCAGAACTCTCAGCAGTCTTTGATGCCAATCTTTAAAGACAGCCATGACTTCAGCAGAACTTTGGGCAGTCTTTGATGACAATCTTTCAAGACAGCCATCACTTCAGCAGAACTTTGGGCGATGTTTGATGACAACCCTTAATGACAGTCTTTAATGGCAACGCTTTTTTTTGAAAGAACCCTTCGCGGCCACTTTCGGGAATAAAAACCTTAAAACTCATGTTTTTTCTCAATGCTTTTTTCAAACATTCCATTGTTGAAATACAAAAACAATTGCAATGAGAAAAATTACCTTGCTTTAAAAACTTGGAATATATTTAAGATGGGATATAGATACTATATATTTTTCAGTTTTGATTCTAAACTGAAATTTGAAACTGACGAGCTTTCAGTTTAGACTCTAAACTGTGGGGTCTCTCTGTAATGCGTTCAGTTTAGATTCTAAACTGGGGAGTTTGTCTACATGCTTTCAGTTTAGACTCTAAACTGGGCAGTTTTCAGATAGTAGAACTTGAATTGATTGTTTCCACTATATGTTTACAAAACCATACCGAAGAACAAGTGGTATAGAATGAAGAAAGGACATGCTTTTGATTTTCAAAAAAAAATCTGCAATCAAATATCTTCGTCATAAGATTTCACAAGCTCTCTGCTTCACTCAGGTTTGCCAATGAAAATCATGTTTCCCAAAACATGAACCAAAAGCAGCCATAGGCTCAGAATATTTTGCAGCTGCAACCAGGAGAGTCTCATCCCTGCCAGTACTCAGGGTCATAGCCATATTCATTGATGGCCCAAACATGTGCTTCTAGTCCTCCATGCAAGAGGCCTTGTTGATCCCTCACATGTTGCTGTGCTGCAGCAAAATCTCCGCGAACTATACATCTTGCGCTAGTTGTAGCCACCTGTTCTGCCCCCCTTGTGTCTTGCGAGGACGCCAGTTATGTGGCTTTCCAGGTTTTCCTTTCTTACCCCCCTTTGAGGGGAAAGCCCAAGCTTCACAAGAAACACCCTGGCCAGCAAACCTTGCAGGACCTGCTGTTTCAGCAATGGAAGCTCTTGGAGGCCTCAGGAACCACAGGCTCAGGTGGTCTTGCTGAAGCACTGCTACGCGGACGACCTTCAGAGTTGAAAGGCCACTTTGCGTACCTACAGCAGGACTATGTGCTCTTTGTTCAGCACTGAGTGCTTCGCTTTCAGCACCACGTACTCCAGATCCTTCAGACCTTCTATAGGTGTGCGACTTCTGACCTGCGCCATTCCAACCTGTTAGGAAAATCGGTGCTGGAGAGTGATTGAAACATGTGAGACAATGCGAAAAAACAAATCCAAGTAAAACAAACTTGATTGAATCCACCTGCTTCACATGCTTGCCAGCTTTAGCAAAGGCTTCAATGGCCTTCTCTCTGGCGTGGTGAAAATGCCACACACTCTTTGCTCAAAAAAAGATGTTGCAATGAATCCGTCCTCCTGCAGCTTCTCTTCGGCCTCTCTCTCCTGCAAAGGGTTTGAAAAACCAGAACCAGAAAAACATGCAACAAAAAATATGGCAGAAAAGTCTTTTCTTGTCAACATGTTGAAGGCACTTGGGCAATCACCTGTTCAAAGGATATGTTTGGTTGCAAAAATTGGGCTGGGCAAGCCTGAGCAGTCTGCTTTGGCTGCTTCGCCTTGCTGACAAATTATGGGAAAATTACGCAAATGATGATGGCATTAGCAGCTCACAAAGCAAATAAATGACATCAAGCACCTGCCCAGGTTGAAGTAAAGAAGCAGTTCTGCAACCAGTGCTCATGCTGTACCTGCAGACACTAAGTTTTGAAGGAACACATCAGCAATGCTTTTCTCCAAAACTTTGTGTCTGCTATTTACTATTTGTCAATGTTCTGTATACAACACATAAAGATTCTTTTGTTGAATGAGCTACTTAGGTGTCTCTGCTTCACCCACAGAGTTGGTCCGACACCATGCAAGTTGTTTCTATCGTTTTCAACAGAGCCTGAGAGGGCCAACAACACAAACAGACACTTTGCAAGAGTCCATTTAAAACACAAAGTATGGCCAGGCCTTAGCCATCCCAGGCGTCTCCTGCAACAGCATGGGCCATTTGTCACAGGTTGCTTCCCACATCTTTTGCAACTGGCCTCGTAGCTTGAAACAAGACACTGATTTGGTTTCTGGGAACAGAGCCAAAAAGCTGCAGGGGCAAGGACAGTTTGGAACTGCTGGAAGACAAACCTGCCCTTCTGTGTGAAGCGTCACTTTTCTTTTCTTTTGGTTATATGTCATTTTGCACACTTCTAGACATGATGCCACCACCACCCACAAAAAACATAGATGAACATCTTGCTTCAATGTCAAAACACTGTCTGCTTTTTTCTGGCCATGTTTCCACAGTCTTGCATCTTTCAGCCAGAGCTAGACACACCAGGCCCTTCTGGGCTCTTTCGCTTTTTGGGGCTAAATTTGGCACTAGCTTTCTTGTTCTCACAATCTGGTAACAAGTGGCGCAAAACAGCTGGCACCATGTCTGGGTCCAGGAGCACAAGCAAGTCAGCCTGTGCTCCCCTGAATTTTGGACACAGGACAGTCACCTGTGTGCCATTCACTTTTATGTCAACGGTGGTATCACTCACTTGCTTTTTTCTGCAGGTTGTGTTTTTCTTGGTACTTGGGCCTAACCCCATGGCATCACCTTCTTCTTCCGTTTCGGGCTGTAACGCTTTCTTCAGTTCAAGGTTCCTCTGCTCTTTGTGGCCTTGCAGAAGGGTAGAGTCAGACAAGGTGCTGTTTTTCTTTGGGTTGCCACAAAGAATTTGCAGCAGCTTCCACGAAGAAGCCCTCAACCTCAAGAATTCCCCATGTTCCTCATTGGATTCACACTGGCTTCCTCCCATCCAAAGAAATTTGGAATGCTTTGGAAATACAGGCCATGCTGGCACACGGTGCTCAACAGCAGGCGCAAAGTCCACAACACAGTGTGCTCAGGCTTTGGACAGCACTATGTGCTCTCCCCAGCCTTGGAAACCCTTAGACCTTATACACCTTGAGCCTTGCAGCTGCAACAACCCATTTGGCATCATCGGCTTTGACACTGCCAATCTGTACAAGCAAAGGACATATCTCTCTGCCACAAATCACCCAAACACAGTCAAACAGCAAAATTGCTTTTTCATTCATCTTCGACATTGCCGATTCATTCCAGTTGTTCCAGTCAATGGTGTATGGTACCACAGCACTTTGTCCTCAGAATGCAAAAGGTCATGGAGCATTTGCTCTCACTGAAGGGATATAATCCACACACTTGATATGGCCAGCAAGAAGCCATTCAAAGATCAGTGAGACCTTTGCTTGTGTTTGTTGCAAATTCACATTTCAATCAAAAATTTGTCAAATCCATGTTGCTTGACAAAAGCAACACTTTCCCTTTGTTCTTCAATCAAATGGTTGAAGTTAGCTGAAGGGAACAAGGGGCAACGACTTGGCTGCCATAATTCTCATCTATTTCAAGTCTTTCACCAGAAGACATGATGGCCAAAAAGTTTGCTTCCAAGCCAAAGAATGCAGACATGAGATGAGATTAATGATTTGTGTACACAGCTTGCAATAGTCCTTTGTGCACAAGCAAACCAAGCTTCTGTATTCCAAGGCAAACAACCATTAAAAATTAGGTCTTTCTATTTGTTTCTGTGTCGTTCAAAAGCACCTTGTTTTTCACACCAGATTCAACCAGCACATCCTCTCAAAACAGCTTGGGATGCTTCTGCATCTTGGCCCTAATGCGGCCTTGGTTGTTATACCCTGTGCTGCTGCACTATATGATAATCCTAGCCACATTCCGAAACATGCTACCAAGCCATCATGTGTTTGCACATGGACAGCACTGGGTGCTCTATGAAGCACTGGGGCCCCCTCAGCACTGTAGCGCTCATCAGCATTGAATGCTTCAAGCAGTTCTTGCCTTCTTAGAAGCAGGCTCCTGCTCTTCAGCTTTGTCTTTCAAGACAAGAAGCTGGGCTCCTGCTTCCACCTTCTCCTTGTTCTTGCAAACAGGAATGCGCCATTCCCCTACCTTCTGCACACCAAACTCCACGTTGGCCTTCTCAGGCTCTGTGGTGCTTTTGGCAAAGAAGAAGGGCACTGCTCCTTCCATGCCTTCAAAATCAAACTTGGGTGGCAGCACCTGCAGGTACAAGCCATGCCCCTCCACCAAAACCATTGAAGGCTTAGGGCTTAGGATCTTTCTGCACACACAAAGTTCCAATAGGAAAGAGCTTCAGCTTCCCCTTAGCCACATTCTTCTTCACCAGCACTCCAGGAAAGTTGGCAGCAAACTGCCACATGCTGTGCTCTAAGGACTGCCTAGGTTGAGATCAGAAAATGAAAACCCACGTTGCGCCAAAAAAGATTTACACAAGCAAAGACAATAAGCCCAAGTTGCTCCTGGTAATGTTTCCACAGTGCAATTTGGGCTTCAGCTTTCAAGCCTTCAGTCTTCCGCTGCTTGGAAATTAGCGGGTCCAGCTTGGCTTGGTCACATGGCCCCAAAGACTGAGGGGGGTTCTTGTCAAACTTTTTCACCTTCTTCAACTCCTCATGGTCCAATTCCAAAGTCTCCACTGGGCCAAGCAAAGGGGTATGCTTGAACACCACATGTGTCATCCAAAGACACAAACTCCCACAGTTTGTTGGAGTTACCTTTGCTACCCTTGGGCTTGTAGGTGTAGAAGCTGCCTGCCACCAGCTTGTGCCTCTGCTTCAACAAATGAACATGTCAGAAGATTCCTGCAGACAGAAACATATGAAAGCCATGCAAAAAGGACTTGCGCAGCACTGAGTGCTCTAGGAAAGCACTAGGCTGAAAGCTTGTTTGGGGTAAAGCTTCAGCACTGTGTGCTCTGCTTCAAACTGGAATCAAACTGCTTGCCTTGCAGCAAAAGGCCCAGGAAAAAAAGACACGCCTGAACTGGTCTGCAACAGCAGCCCTGCAAAGTCTGTGGTTTCACTGCTGCTGCTTCCTGAGTGGCTTCTGGAGAAGAGGCCAGGAAGCTCTTGCCATCTTTAATTGCCAGCAACTCAGAACCAAATAGGGCAGATATTTCTGCCAAATCCTGGTATTCTTTGGTGTCCCTTCCCTTTGCTTGCTTTTTGCAGAGGTGCAAACATGTTCTCACCATACATCGACCCATCAAGCTCAAGCCATCAGCTGTCTTTGCAAAAGGCTGCTTCTGCAGCACATCATGGTTCAGACTCAACAGCTTTTCTGTCCACATTTGCTTTGGGCAGAATCTTTCCAAAGCCATCTTGAGACCTTGGAGAACTCACAATAGCGCCTAGCAGTGAATCACGCAGCCAAGGAAAGACAGCGCTGCTGCACTTTGGGAAATCCAAGTATGTGATGGCACTGAAAAGCTCCTCTCCCACAAGCAGAGAGGTGGAAAAGGACTTGCCTCAGCATTCATGGTGCCATGTGCGCCAAAGCAAACCAAAGTGACATCTTTATTGCAAACTAGGTGCTGATGTGCTGCAAAATATTGATGCAATCAAAGTCTTCACCCCCACCAAATTTCTGGATGTAGTGCCCCACAGTTTCCAGGTAAGGCAAACACAGTGGGTGGCTTTGAGAAGCCTGGTCCAAACAAGCTTTGAAGTTAGCTTTGGAGCCTGCATGCTTATAGAGGTCTGCCACTGTTTGCAGAAACTCACATTCAGTCTGTGCTTGGGCCACTGTATGCTCTGTGTTGAGGCACTGCTGAACAAAAGTAGGCAGCTTCTCCTCGGCTACATGGAAATAATTTCCCATGCCCAGCCTTCCAAACACATCGATCTGAAAGGGTTCTCCTTTACAGTGGTTGCACTATTGGAACTGGTGACTGCACAGCAAGCATCCAAGGAAAGGATTCCATTGCTTAAAGCTTTCAGTGCAGGCTCCCCAGTCCTGCACCCTGCTAGTACAGCTTTCATGAAAGCTGTCACATGGCTTGTTGCACATGTCAAGTATCTTTCTGACTATGTTTACAGGGGCAAGCAGCAGCCCATGTGCTTGCTGGACAAGCTGCTGGTTGGCTGACACCTGTTTGCTTTTGACCTCAAGGTCAGGTACATTTCGACCTTCCTTTGTCAGCTCCTAGAGCCAGAATTGCCCCACCTTTCTTGTGGCAGCCGTGCCATGAAAGCATGAGACCCCCCCCTGTTTGAGGGGTGTGTCAAAAAAAAATCAGGCTTCTTTTGAGCAACCCAGCGGCCATCAGCTTTTCTCTGATGGCAGACCATTTCAAGTTGATTGGCAGCTGGTGGTCATCTTTCAAGGCCTTGACTTCTGCCACCAGCTTGGCATCCATGCTGCAGAGACTGGGCCATGTCTGTGTTCAAAGCACCATGGTTGTATTGGAGGCTCAGTAGAAAAGGATGAACCAAGCTTCTCAGCTGTCTATTGCTCAGGTGCATGTGTCTTTCAAAAGTTGCGACAGCATTATACTGCTTGGGCCTTCCATTGTCTGCACCAGATCATGTTTAAAAGTGTTCAGCTACCATTTGCAGACGACCACACATACAGCTTGTCCAAAATCTTGCACATGCTTAGGGGAGAGCTTTCAAGCATTCAATGCTCTTGAAAGGGTAGGCCTTGGCAGTGACCTGGCAATGCTTGTGGCATTGCTTTGTAGAAGTATTCAGCACTGAGTGCTCTGGCCATATAGCCATGCATCCTCACAGCATTTACTGCCCTCAAAAGGAAATGAAGATTTGACTTGAGGATTGGATGCTCTAAGTATCAAGCACTGAGCGCTCCAAGCCAAAAAATGTATTGGACTAGAGCACAAAAGCTTCATGTTGCTGTGGCACAAAAACGCCACGCAAAAAAATAGATAAGTATCCTAAACTTGCCAACTACTTAGCAGGAGATTAGCTATAAGTTACTACAATGTTACTATGAACTTATGAACTACTTACCTAAAAGGATGCAAGTGGTCTAAGCCCCTAGCAGCCAAACAGCCCATCTAAGTACCACGACTGCTACTACTACGACTACGACTACTATTCCTATCAGGCTGCCCAAAAGTTCGTATATCGGAAGTTTGCCACTCAACTTCCTTTGATATTGAAAAAAGAAATGTATATATATATATATATATACATTCATGAATCACAGGTTGTATCACGTTTTGCACTTGACTGGCAAAAATAAAAAATAGTGAAATCATGTGAAATCAACTTCCAAACCTACCTTTGGGGGTAGTTATAGTCATAGTGTTTACTGCGCTTCCGTGATATTGGGACTACTTCTTGTGTGGTAACATCAACGTCAACACCCAACAACAACAACAACAACAACAACAACAACAACAACAACAACAACAACAACAACAGCAGGCCAACATGCGCATTCCTTTTTTCCCCCATGACTCATCCCTGTGTTTTTAAGTCCAAAGTGCGAATCCTTCGCTCAAGGCCACGGCCTTGAGTGCATACCTCGGCTCGTTGGCATTTCAATACAACCAGCAAGAGAAAACATCTAATTATTCTCATTGAACCTGTTCTGGGGGTTAGATGCTTGACCTTTAGATCCCCTAGGTCACCCGAGGTGTTTTCAATAATTTTTTACAAAGCAAAGGAAAACATAGAAAAATAAAGATGTTTGTTGGTCTGGTTGCCAGAAATATCAGGAAAAAGTTGTTGAAATATACAACTATATGTTATATATCTAAGTTTTGTTACCACTGTTACCTTCAAATTCTCAGGGGGAAAAAAGTCACATCCAGTCAAAGGCAGGAGCACCAGGAATGCGATACCCTGAGAAGTCACACATGGTTTCCCCATGCTAGACTGGATGCATGCCGTGGAATTTCAAGTGTTGTTGGGACAAAGGCTCGCGGGTACACGGTCACAAGAAAAATTGCGCCAGCTACCGGCCCCAATTCCCATTCCGACAAACAAAAGAATCAACAAAAGAAAAATAGTTGTTGTTGTGTTTCTTTGTTGAAAGTGTTGGCGTCGTTATTTTGTCTTTGTTATTTTGAAGTTGTTGTCGTTCTTGTTGCTGTTATTGTTGTTTGCAGGTACTTTGTTGGTATACTGTTGGTGGTCTGTGGGTGGAATTCTGGTTGTAGTTGCGGTTGTGGGTTGTGCTTCTTATTGATTCACGCAGGGGGGCGGATCGTCAAATGCATTGCAAACTTTGAACCTGAACAGGTTTGATCGATGGTAGTACGGGGCGTTGAATGATTCTTGCATGAGGGCGGATCGTCAAATGCATTGAAAACTTCCAACATGAGAAGTTGTGGATTGACGGTAGTGGTGCTGTCATCTGGCTTTGACATGAAACCCATGTAACAGCCCTGCAACAACAAGCATACAGCGTTACCAAATCCAGCTAGCTCACACTTTTTTCACGACTTTTGCCACTCATCAATATGCGAAAGCTAGTGAAAAGCAGCTCCGAATTGAAACAACGATCCGCCCACTTAGAAGGGTGTTGTGGTTAGCTGGGATTTATGAAGATGTTAGCATGTTTGCTAACATGTGCTAATCCACTGTCAAGTCATTGTTATTTCTTTGCTAATCCACTCTTAAGTTACACATAAAGGTTAGAGAACTTAGGTAGCTTAGGGTCAAGTTAGCTAACCTCTATCCTAACTCGGCTAACCTTTATATAAGTTAGCCCACTTAGTATAGAAGTTAGCTAAGTGGCTAGCCTCTTGAATAGCTAAGTGGATAAGTTGCAGCTATGTAGTTAGCTAAGGGGTTAGCTAAGGGGTTAGCTAAGTGGTGAGCTAAGTGGTTAGCTAAGTGGCTAGCTAAGGGGTTAGCTAAGTGGTTAGCTAGAATGTTAGCTTGAAAAAAACAAGGTTTTTAAATTCAAAACCATGTGTTTTGGAATGGCAACAAAAGGCAAAACAAAAGGTCCAGAAAGGAAAACATGAAACCAAAGCTTGAAAAGGCTACAAATGCAGCAGCCTCACTGGCTACATTTTCACAGCCTCACTGGCTACATTTTAGCAATTTGCTTTGTCAATGTTAAAGAAAGGATGTGGTGTTGGTCTTTGACAGCCCTTAGGCTCCACTGGCTTCAATAGCCACTTCCATGTTTAGATTTTCATATTTAGGTTTTTTTGTGGCAATGGCTTCTGCAATGAAAATCACTACTACCTACACCTTGGAGTTTGAGGCGACAGGTCAAAGGTGGACTTTGCCAGCTGAATGTGTGAAGCATTTAGATGGGCAAGATTGGGTGAAGCTGAGTGCAACCAAATATGGTTTCCTGAAGCTCCTTCTTGGTGACAGAATGAGCAAGAACCAGTCTCTTGCAAACTGTGAAGCATGGAAGCAATTGTTGGAACAAAGGAATCAAAAGTGAGCCTTCCTGCCCAGTGCCTCCTTGTGGAGCACTGAAGATGAGGAAAGCCAACCCAAGAAAAAGAAGTAAAACATGTAGCAATCAGACCCACCTCAGTGGAGCTGGAATTGGGCAATGGCTGCACTGTGCTTGCCAAGAAAACCAATGAAGACTTGCAAGTGCATTTGGATGCCACTGCACTTGGCAATCTATGCAGCTTCCTGCACAAGACAAATCTACAAGCAGCCAGCAGCTCTAGGACCTACAGAAAGACTGGGCAGTTCCAAGATGTTTCGAAAGAAAGAAAAAGGAAGATGCATGCTGCTGAAGCTGAAGAATCAGGAGATGAGAACTTGCAGGGGTGACTTCCATGAGGTGCACTGAGCTTGAGAGCTGAAAAAGGACTTCTTGCTGCTGGATGAAAGCCTTGGAGCTACACCTTTGTTTTGTGAGCCATGGAGGCTACAGCTCTTTCTTGTTTTCTAAACCTGCATGGTTACAGATGTCACAAAGCCTGTGGGCTGCAATTCTGACATGAAGAACACAACAACACTTTGAGAGCAATCAGTCATGCACATTTTTGTCAATCTCAAAGACAGCAGGGTGAGACCTTGGTACCTGGCTTGTTGAAGCCATGGTAGACCTGAGTCTGAAAAAAGACTTGGGGCAAGTGATGGCTTCAGATGCTGGCCTACTTGCCAAATGGCAGAAAGTCCAGCAGAAGCTTCTGAATGCTAACTTGGCTTGGTATGCCACTCTGACTTGTGATCAGTTGGCTGTCCATCCATGCAATCGTGGTGGAGCTGGAGTTTCACCTGTGACGGTGCATAAGAAAGGACAAGAAATAGCTGTGAATGGAGCTGACTCGTCACTTCTGAGTGGAAGTGTCTGCTTCGAGCTGAACCCAAACCCTAGTGAGAAGATGAAACAGCTGCACTTCAACAAGCAGCTTGCAGAGGCCTCAGATGGCATGCTGGCATACACTGGTGCAGAGCGCTATGGAACTGTGGCCAAGAGCCACACAAGCCAATGGGTGAAAGCCATCCAGTTTGGGCGCAAAAGGGTCAGAAGAGATGAGCAATTAGCTGTGATGGTGGAGAAGGGCTGGCAATGGCTAGTAGTTGCTTCAGTGGTGGAAGAATCACTTCCAAATCTACCTTCTCTAGCAACTTTAGCTCTGAATTCCACCAATAACAGTTATGAATCTATTAATGAATTGGAACTCATGAGCCACTTGACCATGGAAGCAAGGAGGTATGGCCACAACATGGATTGGGATGCAATGAATCAAGCAATCTGCACTGGTGGCCCTGTTACTGTTGGCAAGCTTGTCCAGCTCTACTCTGGTGCATTTTTTGGTGGCTTTTGCAAAGCACTACACTGCAGCATTGAGCTTTGGGCAAGAATACATGAGCAATGTGGTGAACACACAGTTGCAACAGAACAGCCTGATGCCTTTCACTCGCCTCAGCTTACTGTGTGCCAATTTGGCTGCACCATCAAACAAGGTGGTGGATGGTTTTGCACGTCTGCTGAGCAAACAAGATGTTGAGAAATTGAGAGGCGAAAAGATTTTGCCTGAAGTCTTGAAGCTTGAAGCATTGCTGGGGCAGGCATGGAAGGATTGCAAAGGGCAAGACCATATGTTCACAGTGAAGATCTTTGGCAAGCTTTGTGTAAGGTCTGTGTTGGCAGTGCTTGGCAAAAGCAAACAAGGGCCTGAAAACAAAGACATGACATTGGAAGAGACCAAGAACCGCTTCTACAAGGAGCTTACAGAGAAGGACTTGCACAGGGTCAAGGCAGAAGCCAAAGCTGAAGCAGCACCACCTCCCAAAGGCCACATGCCAGTCATTTGTCTTGAACAATGTTATTGGAAAGCTTGTTGGACTTTTGTTTTTTCTTGGTAGCTTTGTAGCCTGAGGCATGCTTTTGCATTCTTGTGTAGCTTTTCAGTTTGAAACAAACACACAGTCTCAGGTATCTTTGGAGGATTCCAAAGACCCAATGTTCAATGCTGGACTGAAAGTTCACCTGGAGCTTGGATCTGACTACACCCATAAAGACCATGAAGGCAAAGTGTTGGTGCTGAAGGAAAAGGATGAGACCATGTGCCACCTCTCTCACCATGATCCTCTCACAAGGGCAGAAACTATGGTGTCTGTCAGTGCTGAAGACATTGTGGCAAAATTGAAGGTGACCAAAGTCAGCTTGTTGATGGAACCCAGCACTTTGAGCCAGCTCTTTTTGAATGTCACCAGTGACATGGAAAAGAAAGGGCTACAGTTTACTTGCAGCTGCTGGAGGCCTATATGAGGCTTTGGATACTGATGAGAATTACATCAAAGTGCTTCATCAGCCAGGGAAGGCTGCCTTCACCATGCATGCTGCCTGTGACACCAAGAAAAATGAGCTGGTCTTGCTCCCTTCCACTGATCAGGTGACCAAGATTATTTCTTCAGTGCCAAACACCAAGGACTTTGGCACTGTTGGGAGCAAGCATGGTGTGATGTATGTGCTACCACCAAAAGCTTTGTGAAAGAAACTGAGACTGGCTGGGAGGGATCTTTCTGCCCCTTCTTTCATTGCAAGAGTGGATCTGCCAAAGGCAATATGTCTGTGACCACTGTGAAACACAAAGACCTGCAAATCACAGGCTTGTGGAACACAGAGGCCTTGAAAGAAAAATGATGAGATCTGCTTGTTTGAAGCTGCTGCAGAGCAGCAGGTCGCCTCCAAAAGGTGGAAGAAGGCCTGACCTAGCATGGCACCAAAAAGACTCCAAAAAAAGAGTGCTGTTGGTGGCCAGCTTTGTATTTAACCTCTATCGTTTCAATGCAGCCATTAGGCTTCAATTGGTTTGTATTAATGTGCTACAATACTAGCTTTCGCATTTTCACTTGTACTTTATTTTTTGAGTTGTTTTTTCCATCTTAGCTTTAGAGCTATATTGTTTAGCCCTTGGGTATGCAATCTTCAGGTTTTGGGGCTTTATATCCAAGGCTTATGGCCAGAGTTCTTAGCCCTTGGGCTGCAGCTATTAGCCTTTGGGCTACATATCTCAGCCTTATGGCTACACTTCGTAGCCTTTGGGCTACATATCGAAGCCTTATGGCTACAGTTCTTAGCCTTTGCGCTACAGCTATTAGCCTTCGGGCTACATTTCCTAGCCTATTGGCTTCAATTCTTAGCATTTGGCTACAGTTACAAGCCTTTTGGCTAGCTGTCTTTGTCTTGTGTGTGACCAGCAACATCATTTGTTTTTCGACCAGTGACTTGAAGGCTCAAAAGTCATAGTAATGGTAGTCAAAGTCACCATGTCTGATGGTCAAGCTCCATCACAGGAGCTTTTGCTCAACATGGAGGCAAGGAACCTTGATGTTGATAATTTCAACAGCTTTGATGCAAAGGAGTGGTTTCAATTCACACAGTGCTGGGTGGTGGAGCTCATGCCTGGCCGCGAAAATGATGCCTTGAATGACCATGAGCATCTTGGTGCTTAATTTTTTTTGGAACGATTTTGAATCAAATCTGTCATTTTTTGGGTGGTTGATTTTCTGCACTAAGATTGTTCTTTGCCCTATGGTTTTTTGTCCTTTGTTTCCTGATGCAGGGATGCTGTCTTCCATTTTCAAGGGCAATTCCACAGAGTTCGCTTTTTGCGGAATGGCAAAGCCTGCTGGAAGAACAATGGTGGCGATATCGCAAGACCTGCCTACATATACTGGCACCCCAAAGGTGGTTGGTTCCTTGGTGCCAGGCTTATCAAGCCTACAGCTCAGAATTGGTCTGGCACTAAGGCATGGATGCCAGAGGTACCTGGTGGCTTTGGCAATTTGCATTGCCCTTGGTGGTCTGAGAACCCGTCCCTTTGGAGATGTGTCTCCTTGGTGGCCATCCTTGAGAAGATTCATGAACTGTACATGGAGGTGGAGACCAAGGTACATGAGATGGAATCTCTCCAGGCTGACTTGTTGGGAACCAAGATCCAACCGGATACAGCTACTGCAATGCTGCAGTTCATGGAGCCTACAGCCAAAGCTGCTTCAAAGCCACCACATGACACTCAGCTAATTTTCCGTCCTGAAGCCTCGGGCTACATGTGTTCAGCCCTTGTGGCTACATTTCTTGAGCCTTGGTGGCTACATTTGTTCAGCCCTTGTGGCTACATTTCTTTAGCCTTGGTGGCTACATTTCTTTAGCCTTGGCGGCTACATTTCTTTGGCCTTGGTGGCTACATTTCTTTAGCCTTGGTGGCTGCATACATTGAACTAGAATGTTTGTATCATCAAAGCCAATGAAGTCTAAAACATTGATACTTTAGATCAAAATAGATATGTGAGGAAATAGAACACAATCAAAGATGAATGTATCAATGCAAACTGGCAGGTGCTCAAAACTGGCTGGAAGAACAAGTGCGGCGCTCTTCTTGGAGCTTGGCTTCGATGGAATGAAGGTGAATGCAACAGGCTGGTGAAGAAGCTACGTCTAAATATAAATTGCAATTTGGTTTGAGTGCAGCAACTATGAAATGAAACCAATTCTCTTTCCTTGAGGTTTATGGAGAACAAGGAGATGTATGAGATTGTGACTGAACACAATCAAAAGATTGAGAAGTATGGCAGAGATGAGACCATGGATTACTGATACTAAGGTTTTTTCAATGTTTACAAAAATATTGCAAATTCAGAATCTGAATTTAGATTCACAAAAAAAAAGGCTCAAAATTCAGAATCTGAATTTAGATCCCAAAATTTGAAGCTCAAAATTCAGAATCTGAATTTAGGTGATTTTTCTGTTTCCATGAGTCTAATCTCTGAAGTAGTTGCTGAGATGAGAAACAGACATGTTTTCTCAAGCGATGCACTGATTGTGCTAGTGGATATGCACAATTGATGGAGCTTCAAACCAAAAGTGAAAAAGGCGCTTCAAGAGATGTTCAACATTTGGAGCCTTTGTTGGCTACAATATTTTGAAAAAAACAATGACATATTAGCCACAGTGGCTACACATCCATCAAGCCAAACTGGCTACAAATCCAAGCCTCTGAGGCTAGTCTACAGCCAATCTGGCTACATTCCAAAGTCTTCAAGACTAGTCCCCAGCCAAAGTGGCTACAATCTGTTGGGTGATCAAGCAACTATGTTTTACAATTTCTGCCTGGCTCAGTGATTACTGTTAAATCCAGTGCAAAGGTGAAACACAATAAATATTGAATGATAAAACTTAAACAGTTTTGTTACTATTCAATTTTCACCCAAAGAAAAATCCAACATAAAGCACACCAACATACAACAAACAATTATAATCATAAAGCAGGTTTACATGCCAACAAGACCTGTACCATTTGGAAACATCTGGTCTATGGATTAATACGAGAAAACTTTTTCACTCTCCTTTAGTAGCAGCCATGCGGACTGCAGACGATGTGAGGAAGGAGATCCTGGATATGACAGAGGTTTTGGAAGTTGTCAAAAAATCTCTTGAAAGTAGTGGTGAAACCAAGAGAGCCAGTCATCACAGAAGATGGTGACAGGGTGCTGCAACAGAATCAAGTTGCTGGCGTGTTTGTCTTTGCAAGAGGCCAAAATGCCCATTGAAACCATTGATGCCTGTGGCCTAGAGACCAGCTTTAAAAAGGAGTTGAGGAATGCAGTGGAAAGCAAACTTTCCATGGGAAACAACAATGATGCTGACAATGTGGCGCTGAAGCCTCAAATGCTCACTGCCATTGAGAAGTACATGACTCAATCTGAGTGGCAAATTTCGCAAAACCCATCCAGCACCTACATGGAGAAAATGAATACAGTGGTGCGCAGGTTGAAGCTTCTTGGTGTGAGGAGCTTGCATGAGCAAACAGCAAAGTTTGGGGTAGCACTGCTACTTACAACCTTGACCACTTTGCCTGAGTACAAGTTGATCCACCAGATGCTCTGTGAGTTCAAGCCGGTTTTTCACAGAGACCTCACCAAGGTGCAGGTGCCTTTTGTGAGGACTCATCCCAGCAACCCTGCAGAACTGCCAAAGACTATCTTGGAAGTTGCATACACTGATGGCAACCCACCATGCCCAATGGAGATTGACACCATTGCCATGATTGCCAACAATCATGTGCCTGTGAGAAGCACAAGTAAATTGCTCACAGGAGGTACAAACAAAGCAAAGACAAAAGAAGAGAAAAACCCAGGAGGACCATCAAGCAGCAGCAACTCCAATGCCAATGCTGAGTCAATGATGGCAGATGCCCAAATGAATCCTATGAACCAAGCATGCATGATGATGATGATGAATTGCATGGCAAAGATGCAACATTCCCAGCAGGCAATGGGAACAAAGACAAAGATTCAGATATCTCCAAAGAAGCCCAAAGAATTGGGAGACAAACCTAAGGCAGAGGCACTGGTTTCTGCTGCTGCTGCTTTCAAGCCTAGCACCAGGGCCCTGCCCATAGAGGACTTGAATGCCAAAAAAGAAACAAAAGATGAAGACAAGGCAAACCTGTGTGATACTGGCAAAGCAGCCAACCGAGAAGAAAAACAAGAACAGAAGTCAGCTGAGCAGTTTGAAGAAGCTGCATTCCAGGCTTTGTTAGCCAGGAAAGACAAGAAAAAAATGAAAAGGCAGAAGGTGAGAAAAAGGCAAATGGGAAAGCAAAGGCCAAAAGCAAGGCAAAGGCCAAAGCAAAGACAGCTGGTGCAAAGAAAGTGCCTCAGTGCTCCTACAGAAGCCTTGCTCTTTCAGCCAAAGATGGCATGCCATGTTCTACATGGATGAAGTACAGAATGGGAAACAACTTGGTGTACACCAAGGTCGCAAGTGTTGGATGATGTATTTTGGAATAGAAGAGTTTGGGCCAGTTGTTCTTCAAAGAGAAGCAGCCTGGCTTACGCTTCTGGTAGAGAGAACAACAAAGGTTCAAGAACTCCATGCAGGAGTTTCCCGAGTGTTTGCAACTGTGATGAAAAGCTTCTTTGCAGACCCAACATGGGATATGGAAGCAGGGCTTCTACTTAAAGGCCCACCAGGTGGCCAGAATGCAAGGCCTGTTTTGTGANTGTCGAGACGTTTTGTAGGCAAGTGTTGTAGAGAAGTGTTGTGGGGAAGTGGTGTCAAGAAGAGTTGTGAAGGAGTGTTGTGGAGAAGTGTTGTAGAGACGTGTTGTCGGGACGTTTTGTAGGCAAGGGTTGTAGAGAGAAGTGTTGTGGGGAAGTGGTGTCAAGAAGAGTTGTGGAGGAGTGTTGTGGAGAAGTGTTGTGGAGAAGTGTTGTAAGTGTTGTGAAGGAGTGTTGTGGAGAAGTGTCATAGAGAAGTAATGTGGAGAAGTGTTGTATTGAAAAATTGTAAAGAAGTGGTGTGGTGAAGTGATGTAGAAAAGGGTTGTAGAGAAGTGTTGTAGAGAAGAAGTGTTGTAGAGAAGTGTTTTTTTTTCACGCCCCTTTTTGACACAGAGTAAAGGTTCGCGCGTGCCACTTCACACTGAGAAAGTGCGGTCTCAACCATTGGAGAACAGGCATGATATCCATCACCAAGCATAAAGTGAAGTGAAGAACTGCACAGACTTCACTCCAATTGTTAGATGATACTTCCATGGAAAGCATTGGTGTGACTTCTTCCCAAAACTGACCTTGTGCCATCCAAAGCCATCACTCAACCACCAAATCGAACAGCAGTTGGACAGAAACGCCAAAGCCAAAACTTCGACAGATCTGGTCAAGTGCAGGTCGAAATGATGAGGAGTGTTCACACCGACCAAGTCAAGTCCAAATCCAAAAGTAAAAGTGCGAAGCAACCACCCCATGAATCTAAAGGATGAGAAACCAATCAAGTGACCTTCATCACAGCATCCAAGAGACAGTATCAGTCTCGTGTTGGGTCCACATCATCTCAAGTGGAATGCATGAGCAACATTTGAATTTCAACTTTGCATCAAGCCGCAAAAAGAAGGTGGATATTCGACAATTGAGAACCTAAAGCGTATCCTGATGTTATCAGAAAACTGCTCTGCAGAGAACCCAAGGCACATCATAATACAACAAAAAGTCAATGTCGAAACCAGCCATTCCAAGTGCATGGATGTCAAAACTGTGAAGAAAAAAGTATGCACAACGTTCTCAAAAGGTCATCTCAGGCTTTGTATCAATGGGAAAGGCAATGGCTGACAAAGTGTGCAACCAATAACTGCAACACGCAGTCACGAGTAGAGGCACTTCAGCAGCTCTAATCACCAAAACCACTTCAAGTAGCGAGATGGGTTAGGATTCTCGAAGCTGAGCCAACACTTTGGCCAGAGCTGTTTCCTGGGTGGAAGTTTCAGGTGTTTGTTGTTTCCACTGTCGATATTTGTCACATCTGGTCAACCAAACATGCGTGACATCATACAGAAACCACTCTGGTAGCATGCTCCATACCACTGGTGGGGTGTTGTCATCATGAAAAAGCCATTTCAACTCACCATATCTATCAAGAAAAGCAATGACGCAGTTGTAATGCCCCCCTCGTGCATTGCCTGTGTAGTGCACCAGAGCTGTGATTTGATATGGAATCCTGGCAATACTCAATCTGGCATCAGTGAAGCAAGGTATGAATGCACGAAGGTTGCCAAACTCAATGACTGTACGATCGATTGTGGTGGTATCTTGGAATCTGCATATCTGATAGCAAAGGATATGTGAGGCTTGTTCCACGGCTTGCAACATACCATTGGTAGTATGCCACTGATCCAACACATGCTGAAATTGTACAGGCTTGATCAACTGGTCCCACAAGTCAGAGTGCAACAAGATTGGAGAAGCTGCATCACTCTTTTCTGCAATGATCACTTCGTTCTCGCGAAGAAAACGTCTGCTAGTGGTTTGAACCACATGTCTGCTGTGGATCCAACCAAGAAGATAATGCAGGAACTCCCCATAATCCTGCTGAGTAGCGGAATTTTCCCCACGCAACTGTTGCCACTGATCAAAACCTGACTGCAGCATGGAGTGATCTCTCAAGCAAAGTTGTTGTGATTCTCCATCCTTCAAAACGGCAAGAAAAATGGTAGTTGCATCTCCCCAGCTCCCCATATTGAAGTCACTACACATCAAATGAGTCCACATGATGGTGAGGAAGGTGGCATTAACATAGCATTGCACATTGTCATTCACCAAAATCAGTTCGCTCAAGATGTTGCAGTACAAGGATAGATCTACTTGGACTTGCTGAGTTTCATAAGATCGTCGGCCAGTTTGGACTGTTGCTGATGATGAGGCTTCAGTCTGATCTGAACCAGTTGCCACACACTGCAATGCACCAGAGAATGCATGAGATTGTGCAACTTGTGATCCTTCATGTCCAGTTCCAATCTCCATGGTACCACGGGTACCTGCTTGCTCTTGCTTTGCAGGGCATGAAACCGCACAGTGGCTTCCGGACGTTCCAATAGCTTGTAGATCTGTTCCAATGTCTGCATAAGGTCCTTCTTTGGAAGGCTGCTCATCTTGGTGTCTACCTCCAAGGATTTCATCTTGTGGTCCCACTTGAGGAAGGGCCACGATGCATCCTGCAGAACCAACTTGCTCTGAAGACTCGATTGCCACAAAGGATCGTCTTGTTTGCATTCCATCAATTTGGTGACCCTCTGAACCAGAGTCTGCATGACATTGAGCACCAGGCATTGTCGAAGAGATTGGGTTGCTTGGTGTTGTTGCTGCAACTGTTTCCAATTGCTGCTTTGCTGCAAAATCTGGGTCATCAGCCGTCGACATGAATAGGATGAAGGTGTTTTGTTGATGAAGGCAGTTCAGATCCCGCTCGTGCCTCAAGACCAGCTGGCACATCAGGGATAGCATCTTGGGAAGGCTCTCTCCAGCGCTGTCTGCTGAAGGCCTCCTTGATGGTGCTGCCAACGGCTGATTCCTTCTTGGTTTCTTCAGAGAGTGGCCGTTTTGAGCCCCGTAGTCCGCCAGCATTCCCAACACATCCTGGATCTGTGTTGCCATGTCCTCCGGCTCGACTTCCATGGGACGATGAGGTCAGCGGGATGAGAAGCCACGTCACGAAATGTTGGAGCACTGGGCATTCAGCCAAATGTTCATCATATTCATTGTGAGGAGTTGTTGAAACAATTGTCACACCACACCAATCACATGTAGTCAGGTGGTCATGTCCCTTTCTGTGAATCACCATTTGAATCAAACATTGAATGGCCTGTTGTGGTTCCGGGTGCATGGTCTGAAGATGATGCCGAAGTACATGTTCTTTGGCAGGGCCTGTCAAAGTGACAGCTTTCCCACAGCACAGACATTGTTGTCTCAAAAGGTCACGAAATTTCGAGTCTTGCTGAAGCAATTCAAAGTCTCTGGTCTGCAGCGCATCATGCATCAGTAAGAGCAAGCGTAGGGGCACATGTTCCTCCATACGTTCTCTAGCTGCATCATCATACACCACAGGAATATTGAACAATGCATTGCCATTGTAGTGAATCATGCTCAGCTGATGAAAGAGAACACACGTGTGAGTAGATCGAAATTGCTTGATCCTGGGCACACAACTACAGCCTCGAGGGGCAAACCGTTGCTGCAAGACCTGTCGATATAGCTCACCTTCATCAGCCAATTCACTGTGCTGTTGCCACAAATGACCAACCAAGTTGGATACCTGTAGAAACTTCTGAGTGCAGAACTGACAGTCATGTGTCAGGCGACGTTTCATTTCAACATCTGCCAGAATCAAATCAATACGTCCAGTGGTCAAATGTTCAACAACATCAGCATCACCATTCCTGGTCCAGGGTCGTGCTGGGTCAAACTGAGAGCAACGACCATAGATGATATGCTTTCGAAGGGCTTGTTGACAGTGATGGACAGAGCCACAATGTGCACAGGTCACCTGATCCTCCAAACTGTCTCTGGCTGGTGTCCAATCATGACACGGAAAAGAATGGAGGGTTGTCAAGTGTTTTTTCAATTGTGCTCTATCTGTTGCAACAAACTGGCAAAGGAAGCAAGTGAAGTGCAGCGGGTCATCAGGGGTCGCTGCACGTAGTTCCAAGATCCCCATCTGCAGAAACACTGGGCACAAATGTGTTTTGTTGAAGCTCGTCAGGCAGTAGGTACAGGGTGAAAGATTGCCAGTGAACTGCCTCATGCGTTGAATCCCCAATGCAATAGCCTCTTGAAGCTGTGCAGGATGATTTGATCTCATATGTGCAGTGAGGGCTTTCGGGTGACTAATATGTTTGGAACATAAGATGCAGTGATGTTGCAAGTAGTCACACAAGCGGCGGTCCCCACGTACACTAGCATAGTCAGCTTCAACTGCAAACACCATGGCCCGGTCTGAGATCTCTTGATGTAGTGGTCCAGGTTCCATTGCAACAGGGTCCTCCCAGTCCCAATCAAAAGGTGAAGGATGTGAAGAAATCTGAGAAGGAACAGGTGGTGCACCACACATGTTGGCACTACAATGCAATCTGAAACTACTCCATTTGAAGAACATCTTTTTACAATGAGCACATTGTGGCATACCATTGGTTGTGTCCTGGCTGTAGTTGACCTTTCGTTTCAGAGGCCTAGGTTGTGCATGAACCAAGGTCAGGTGTCTCTGTAGCTCAGGTTTGGTGGGGGCAACAAAAGCACAGTAAATACATGCAAATTCATCTGAAGCTGAGTCTGATTCTGAAATGTGTTCAGGATGGCAAAGTCTCGATGTGAGCAATGACCTGGTCAAGTGTGAAGGCTTCCAATCAGTCAAATGGATCACATCGTCATCTGAGACCTGTTTCAAAGCATTGGTCAAGCTCGAGATCGCCTGTGTAGCCAACTTGTCAAGGGTAATCAATGGCGGCTCAACACCATACCGTGCAAGGACAGTTGTATGAGTTTCTCTGGTTTGATGTGGAAGGTTGCCAATGGTCCGACGATACATCTGGTGGAGAGTCTGGCATATCAAGTGAATGCCATTTTCAAGAAGTCCAGTGTAAAGTATTCCATAGCAAATAGTTGGAATGATGCAGGTTCTCATAAGTTCCAATCGTAGGCGTAGAGAAATGTTGTGTTTTCTGCAAAGCCAGGGTTTCAATCTTTTGAAGTTGTTCCAGCCAGCTTGAACCCGAACCTCTACCGTTTGTCTTTCGAAGTGATCATACGAGAGCATGATTCCAAGATACAACTGTTTTTTCTTCAAAGGAATGTGCATGTTGGAAGTTGGAAGCACAAGGACATGAGTCTTATTTGAATCAAGTCTGGTGTGTGTTTTTTTCCATTTTTCATATCCAGCACCCTTTCCACGTGTGATCACACCCGACTTGGATGGACTGATCATGAGGCCCAGGCGTTCAATAGTAGCAGTGATATGTTCAAAATATTGAAGTACTTGGGTGAGTTCCAATGTATCTTGAAACAAGCAGTGTACAG
>DF242760.1:0-50814 GCA_000507305.1 Breviolum minutum Mf 1.05b.01 | reverse complement strand
CTCCATGTCTCATCTTGATCTGTCTCTCATGAAAACCTGCCGGTTCCCCTTAAAATGCCCGCAGTTTCGACCCATCGATTTATTTTTTCAGGTTTTCGGCCTATGAATCCCCTCAAGCTTATGGTGAAGCATGTGTGCGGCTCGGTCAGCATCCAGCAGGGCCACAATGGCTGTGTGGGGGTGGCAGTGTATCTACCTCCATTAAAACTCTCTTATGTCACAGTTACCTAGCCAGGATTCAACTACATACCCAGTATGATAGGATATTATAGGTAATTCAAACATATCCCAAGATTTTGTTTGAAGGCTTTGTTAGTACTGTGGGTGCAGGCTGTCTATTTTCATGTTTGATCCAACAGCATGAATCTGTGATGAAACAACACCGAAAACCATTTCCCGGGCTTTGATTGGTCAGACCTGGGCCTTCAGTTGTACCATATCAATGTGCCTTCACCCAAGTTTGACCCAAATTGATATTTACTGAATATGAATGTATGAATAAATACATTTTTACGTTGATATCTTATAGCTGCTTCCCAAAGATCCCTTGAATTTCACACCAACAGGAGACATCCTGTGACATGCACCGGTACTTCCTGGGAGCAATTCTCACCCGACTGTTGTGAAACTTTACGGCGCAGTCTTCATGTGGATAAGAACCTTGGACTGACGGATGGATGGAAGGAAGGATGGACGGATGGATGGATGTATGGATGGATGGATGGATGGATGGATGGATGAATGGATGGATGGATGGATGGATGGATGGATGGATGTTGTAACATGGTCACAGCAATATCTGACCTCAAGGTGTCATTCAGTTTTATAAAGTTTCCATGTCTCAAAGAAAAACCCAAAAGTGAACTTTCAGCGTCAAGAAAGTCAACCAAAAATGCTCTGCGGTTTACGTCGCAATTTAAAAGGCAACGTCTAAAGAACTTCACTTTACCTTGAAATTATGGTGCACCAAGGGATGCAGGAATTAGCAGTCGTGATTACCTTAAAGCCTTGGCGTTTGCATCTATAAAAGGCATGAAGTAAGTTACCGGTTATCCACTTGAAACTTTCATGTATTGAACACTGCCTCTTTAAATTGGGAACCTCTTTCCTTTGTACAATACCTTAAGTCATGATGCTGATGATGATGATGATGATGATGATGATGATGATGATGATGATGATGATGAACCTGAACCACACCATTAGTTCATAGGGGAAACCACTTTCCACTTTGACAAACCCAAGAGACAAGCTTCAATCCCAAGATGTTGAGTTGAATCGATTTTCGTACTTTTGTGGCAGTGCTGATGTGGGCTGTACTGATGTGGAAAAACAGGTTGGAACTTCCGGAACTGAAAAGCCCATGTTCATTGCTGGCTGCCAGCATTTTGATAAATTCCCCATAATTCCCAGTAAAGACAATTCGACATTTGGGTCATTGTCGAACTCGAAATCACGACTCGTTATCCTAGTGAATCCTGAGGAATTGCCGACCTGCTGCCATGGTCTTACTGGCAATGTCATGGTTGTCAGACTCCATCGTGGCATCTCAGCTTTTCAGCACGTTTGGCAGGGGGAAACCCAACGACATGTGAATTGTCTGGTGGATGAATTCATGATCCAAAGCGAGGAAGCTCATTCCAGCACCCATAAAAAACCCACTCCGACCCACGGTTGGAGAGTAGTGTTTTCTTAAACTTCTTTTTCGGATGGTTGAAGTTTCAGTATCCTAATCTAAAGGTTGGGTTGGTGAATTTTTAGCTTGGATGCGATAAAGGCACAGCCGCTTGAAGGGAATGATGTGGAAGGTTTTTTAAGTCTTGCCTTCGGGGTCCTGCTTTCGAACACTGCTCAAATAGTTCCTATGTTTGTTTACTGGAAGGTAATGAACCTCTCTACGTCTTTAACAGCAAAGGTGCATCTTGTGTCACGCAGCTTTTGGAGATAACACATCTACTGTAAATATAACATGTAAGGATCTACTCTGTAGAAACACCTACTGTTCCAGGGAGTCTTGTTGAAGATACGATCCATGATTCTTGTTTGCAGCGCGTGAGGCCCGCAGACGTTTAAAGTCAGGAAGGAGACATACACTCTTGTCCGGGACCGGGGTGCATTGGGGCCGGGTCATGGCTGTGTTTACATCTTGTGAACAAACGGATGGGGATCCGGGTTGAGATGTGTTGAAGTTTCTCACAGTAGAGATCCAAGAACCGAAGCACAGGGTCTTTGCCGCCAATAGTACTGTACAGTAATCAGGCTAGCAACATGCAATGCAAGCCCGTTGCTTGAGAGCCGAAATTTGTGGTACTTGTGATGCAATGTGTCATGCATTATGTTTGCAGAACCCATGATGTCTCCTGCCATGGTGGAATGCAAACATGTCTCTCTCTAAGATCCCTTTCAACATGGGCAAGCTTGCAGCTTTTACAATTTTCCCATGCATTTTCAACAAACATGCATGTTGAATATAATGTATGGTATATACATACTATGTGAGGTGTGTATATATATATATACATATGCGTATACGGTTGCAGCCACAGTTGCAGCAGAAACACGTACAGGCTCTCACTCGCAAAAGACCCTAATCGGTCAAGACCGGTCTTCATGACGTTGATTAGATCCCTTCCTCCAAGCGGCATTTTGTGGATTTTGTAGCCTATTCTGATCTTGGCCTATCGATTTCCTCGCTTCCAACTTCCATCGGCTGGGAAACATGTTAGGTCAAATTTTAGGAGATATCCTTCCCCATCACAGAGAACGAACCGCTTCTATCCCCGTTCCAGGGTGTTGATTGGTTTTGCAGCTTCCATTTAGTTTTCAGGAGGGTATTCATTTGGATGATTTTGGACGGGTCTAGAAAACCTCAAGTGCTTCCAAACATTTTTCAACCCTATTTCAACGCCCAACCCCGAAATAGGGGAAAACCACGATAGGGGTGGGGAGTATCAGTCGATCCATTTGGAGTGTCGACAGGACGAAAGGGGAAGCTTATACTTTTATGTAGTGGATAGCCTGGTTGGTCTCCAAGAAATCACTAAATAATCCATGAAATCGCTAGGAAATCCAGGTAAGGTCATTGTGTTACTAGTGTAGCCTTAACTCCTAGAGACGGATAAACAAAGGTAACAAATTGGAAACTGAAAGGCNGTGTTGGAAAGGGATCCGGCATGTTTACAGTTTACACATAACTAATATATAATATATATATATATAAAATTAGATAAAACGAATATTGATGTATACGTGTACAGTATATACACGCTCATGTGAATGAATAGATATATATGTATTATGTTGTATATGTAGCCATATACTGTATATACATGGAACAGTACCAGTAGTGCAGCACGAGGCGGTGCCGGAAGTTTCAAAAGGTAAAGTAAATATAAATCAGAAGAACATGTGCCTATAGAATCGTTTGTGACAAGCGTGATTGATTGAACCTTTTTTTCTGATGACTCGAACACAGTTGGCATCTGTGTGCTTTGTCCCAGCACGCAACTGCATGCGACAGCAAGTCCTAGATGATGCCAAGTCTCTACCTAACTGTGGCTGGTCGCAGTCCGCGACAACATGTGAGTCTCCCTACACACCCAACAGTGCCCAGTACTTCTCCGTACTCTGTACTACAAAGTACTACTCTCTACTACAAGGTACTACTCCAGGACTACTCTGTACTACAAAGTTCCACTCCAGTACTACTCTGTACTACAAAGTTCTACTCCAGTACTACTCTGTACTACAAAAGCACTACTCCAGTACCACTCTGTACTGCAAAGTACTACTCCAGTTCTACTCTGTACTACAAGTACTTCTTTGTGCTACAAAAGCACTAATTCCAGTCCTGTTCACTCCAGCACCACCCTATACCACAAAGTGCTACTCCATGCTACAAAGTACTACTGCGTACTGAAGAGTCTTACATGACATGTCACTGACATTGCGAGGAGCAACAGGCGTCGTTGTCCAGCCTCACCAAATACTGCGCCTGCCACGCAAAATGACTCGCGTGCTGGAGCAGCGCCTACCACGCAAAAAGGCTTTCATCATTGATCCCCGTCACACATGAAACAGCATTTACAATGCGCGGAGCAACTGATGTCATCCTCCAACCTTACCCAATACGAAAAGACATCGCCAAATAGTGCGCTTGCCACGAAAAGTGACGATTCCTGTTAGCTGACTCTACTACTACTTGACGATTCCTATTGCTTGATGGCTCCTACCACTAGACTCTACTATTACTTGACGATACCTATTACTTGACAATTCCTATTTCTTGACTCTACTATTACTTGACGATTCTTATTACTTGACGATTCCTATTACTGGACTCTATACTGTTACTAGACTCTGCGATGTCGTTCGTATATCAGAAGTTTCGCAACCTAAACTTCATTTGACAACATATAACAAGTATATTCACAACAAAATTTCTTGTCATTGTCCATCTTTACCGTGTGTGCATATATTGATATACATATGGTCCGGTGTAAATTGTACATATTTGAATATGTGGCTTGTATTTGTCAATATAGTATAGTTGAAGCATTGAGGATGCACAAAACCCCCTGGTATATAAAAACAAACATTTTTTAAGCAGTTGCTACTTGTCACACTTCTTTTGTAAAGGTTGCTGAGTGCTTGGGGTGAGCTCATAATGGTATATTTGTAAACATCCCATGACATGACTTTCCCTGGACATTGATGTCGGGAATGGCAGAGAATGCAATTGGAGGTCCGAACCCCTGCAGACATAAGTTGAGGGAAGACTTTTGAACGGTAGCTATCCCATATATCTCTATGTTAGCAGAAAAATTATACCACAAAACAAACAAATAAAAAAAACAAACAAATCAAAAACAGACTCAAAATTTAAATTGAAAAAATAACAAATGTAAATCATGAGAAAAATGGAACCCAGTCCCCGGATGGGCCCCCCAGCGAACATGTGGGGAATCCAACGATTGCAATTTTTCCCCAGAAGAAAAAAACAAAAACAAAAACACAAAAACAAATGGAAATCATTTTCTTTTGAGGGAACATTGCATTTTTTGGGATTCCGAACACGTTCGCTGGGGGGGACCTATCCAGGGCCTGGGTTTCATTTTTAGAAATGATTTCCATATGATTTTTCCATTCAATTTTTTTAATGTTTTTTTAATGATAAAGTGTTTGTTTTCAACTTTTTGGGAGGAGTTTTTGTGACCTTGGATCGCAAACCATGAGGTATCAAGAAGATTCAAAGTTTGACTTGACCTTTTGTGCGCCGTGTTTTTTTGGGCGAGTCCCCGCATCCAAAAGGGTGCGGAAGCAAGACATTCAAACAAAAAGAACCAACCGGTACTGCCCGTTGGCGGTGTTTTTCCACGGTTGGAACAGAGTCCAGACCCAAAGCAATCTTGATTCTCTTAGGATGGGACAATAGACAATATTGAAACCTTGCTGAGATCATGTTTAAATCAAAACATCAACATGGTTTGCAAGTTTCCCTACAGGTCAGAAGGTTACGCCATATGCAAGCCAAGTCGAGTAAAGATTGGAAGATTCATTGTCAACATTAGACATTGAGTGGAACCTAATTGTGACTGGTACTGCAACATGGATGGAACATGTTCTTTCCAACCCACACTTTTGCTTCCAAATTTGTTTTTGATTTCAAATTCAACATCTCTTATTGGGTCACGAACGACCTTGAAATCGTTGATGCTTGAACCATTGGATATGACTTTGGGGTTGCCAAAAGCTTGTAACAGTGGGTAAATACATGTAAATATTCAATATATTAATTGTATTTTCAGGGAACCCCCTATTGACCTTCACGACATCCACTGTTAGTTACCATTTTTTTCGCAGGGCCCAAGGAATATGAAGTTTTCTGAACCAACGGTGATCTCTTTTTTGGGGAATGAAATTGAAGGAACAAATCCAAATCTCCTATAGTTAGATGGGGTTTTCGACAAGCTATTGACCCATCCGGAGACGGTGTCGTGTGGACTTTTTCAGACGCGTTTTGCAGCACCTGCAAAGCAGTGCTCCCCCTTTAAAGAAGACAACGGGACCAAGATCTCGATTTTTTTGCCGGACTTATCATTCGAGACTTTTGAATCACTGGACGTATACTTGATGAATTTGACCATCATGGAAGTTTTGATTCTGATTTTGCCTTCGATTTGACCGGACCACTTGAAAAACAGTTTTGTTGAAAGGGACGCTTGGAGAAGACAAAATCGAACAAAAAATATTAACTTGGAATCAAAACAGATATTCTATTCACGACTGGCAAGACTGATGTTTTTTTTGTTTTTTGTTCGCGTAACTTTTGATGCCTGAATTCCTGAATCATTCTAAAGCTACCGCTCGAGTGGAAGTGATGTCGATGGGTTCAAAGATCTTTGCACAACAACATTTCATTTTTCTGTAGTCTTTGTTGCCATACTGGTAGCTGCAATCCAAGATATAAAGCCATGTGACCATCGGTGTCACTACCTATGAAGTGGTGTTTCAGATTTTGTTACTACCAAATGTAGATGTTAGACCAGATCCGCTACAAAGATTATTTACAATCAAAAACATATCAGACCTTGTCCCGTTCCTAAGCAACAAAACTTCAACAGACATGTAGTCCTGGAAGATGTTTCAGATGCTTGTTACAGCAGCCCCACATGATTTTGACATAGTATGATTACTTGGTATATGCTATAATATATAGATCTAATTATTTGATCTTATTTGTTGGTTATCATGGCCATGTTCACATCAATGCCACAGGATTTGCATGAAAAAAAGCCTCAATCTCAGATATCTCGTCTGCGCAGTGTACAGAGGAGCCAAAGAAACATTTTCTTGAAGATGAGGACCAGAGGCTTGCGTTGCCTATCTTGAATTCCAGATACCCTAGTTATTGTATCGCTATGATTTGTGGCCTTCATGTATGGTGAAAGGATATGATATTGAAAAACAACATGTGATATGTGTATATAATCTATTTATATATACACATAATATGTTTTTAAATCTACACATCACTCCATTTAAATTGTAGAAGTTCTTTCTGGATCGGATCACGGATGAACAATCCCTCCCAACCAGATGTAGAATCCAACCCCAGGTGTTCCAGGTATATGGGCTTGAGCTTGCCCTTTGCCATACTGCCCCTTGTTACATATAGAGTGATTCTAAAAATCGCTTTGTTTACTGTAAGGTCAAAATAGATGGCACAGCGACCAGAAGGTAGGTTGGTGAAGGGTCCTTATACACCAATATGTAGGGACTGTGCCATCTGCTTTTCAATTACTGCATAGGGAGATAAAGAAGCACCACCTAAGGGTGGCCGTTTAGGGCTAGATTTATATGATTTTGTTCATCAAATTGGGAGTATGAAATCGCCATATCAACGCAGGTTTTTTATGGGGAATGTAATCTGATATTATAAGATCCATAATCCCCAAGAAAATTCATGAACCTCATTTTTATGGAGAATCTAAGTCCCATGTTTTTTTTCAAAGGGCTTCTACTAGGTAGTGGGCCATACATGTTGGTCCCTAAGATTTTTGCTCCAACTTTAGCAGAAGTTCATTATAGTGAAGCACCAAGCATTAGAGAGGTGTTGGGGTTGTCACTTAATTTTGAAATACACCAGATGATAAGACATATATATATATGTCTATATGTTGATTGTATGATTGTAAATATAAATGTATATATATATATATCAACTAATCGTTATTTAAGGTGGTTTGGGGCCCGGTGGTTTGGGATTCTAGGGGTGCCCCCAAGTAACAATCCCTTTCATCAGGGCATCCAAGGAATCCAAACCTCCCATTAACAGGTGATTCAATACGTGACCAAACTTGATCCGATCCTTGGAGGTCACAAAAAAGCTTTTTACACCGGTCGTCACGTTTGAAAACCATCCCAAAAAGGTCACCAGCAGAATTGCCAGGTATGGTATATATATATATGTATATATGATCTCAACTGGTCGCCAGATGTCGAAAGCATGAATGGTTCGTTTTTGACGAAAAAGAGAGCCGTTGATTGTGAAGAGCCGGCACGCCAAACTTGACGACTTCTTTGGGGTTAAAAGAACGTTGATTAAGAACAAATGGAAACAACAACTACTTTTCACAGCCAACTAAGACAGCCCTTGGGGAAAGTGTTTCTATCCTTTAATCTTGGAAAATCTGTGAACATGAAAATCAGGATCTTAATTCCTGGATCTGATGAGAAATAGTACATAGTAACACCAATGTGAAGTACTATGTATATGTAACATGTTGAATACAAAGAATCAAATGTGTATAAATATATGGACGTGTGCATTTAACCAGTATACAAAACCCATGTATATATATATATAAGTAGAAGTACATATATACATAGATAGACTATTGGGTGATAAACATTTTGAAACCTATTGAACTTGCTGAGAGCTAATTGGAGAACAATTCCAAATCATTGAGGAACCCCCTAAAAAGATGCTTCAAACCATTGCTTTAAGGTAATCACAAGTTCAGCACAGATCTTGCCTACATGAGGGACGATGTTTTTCTCCCATCAACTTCCACCGCACCTCCGACGTTTGATGGGTTGATTGGGTTCCTTTCCCTCCATGGAGATTTGTGTGGTGGGATTCAAGCAATTATGATGGGAAGGATGCCCCCAACCCACGAGATTTCAGGAGAATGATACACCATATATATATATATATATATATATTCAATCTCATCATTTGGCGAGGATCTTCGTGATGAAATTGTCGACGCTCGTTGCCCTGGGCCTCCTTTTTAAGTCAGCTTCTTTCGGAACTCCGATGATTGCGGTGATGTATTCACAGCACTGCACAGCTGCGCACAGCTCACAAGAAACCTTCCTGAAAGCATGGCCAACATTTTTTGAGATGAGACTCGTTGCTCAAGAGTAGCAAGACACAAAAAGAAAAACACAGGCCTATTACCGTTACGGAAATATCATTAGTATTATTATTATCATTATTAGTAGTAGTCGTAGTAGTACTAGTAGTAGCAGTAGTATTATTATTGTCACTGTTTTTAATTAGTAGAAGTAGTGGTGACAATTATGAAAAAAACAGTTGGCAGTTTTCAGGTGTGTTTTCAGGGTTTCTGTGTTCATTTTTGAAGGTTCATCTCTCCAAAGCTCGGAGAGTGGCCAGCACTCTGCCGCCTAACTTCAGCCAGAACTCATCTCGGAGCAGAGCATGAAATGACTTGGATGTGAATCCGTTGATGTCGTGGAAACACATCGGAGGAATCAACAATTTTCGCACTTTCAAGTGAAATTGACTTGTATCATAATATATCCACAGATGGCTGTTTCCGTGTAGTTGTTTTTAGGAATGACGTTCTTTCAACCTGTCTGTTCAACAAGTAAAAGCCGAGCCCCCAAGAAAGGTCTGGTGATGAAAAACTGTCCTACAGTGGTTTTCAGTAGTTTTGCTGTGGGTTGAACTCACCTTTGAATTAAGTCTCAGATAAACAACTGTTGTTAATGCGAATCTTGCGGTCTATATTAGTCACTGTTTCCTCTGAGTGAAGTGACGAAAACCGCTGAGTGAAGTGGGATTACACGGATTTTTGGTGTTTCACACCAAACTTCGCAAAGCGGTCGTGAAAGAAAAATATCTGAAGATTGTGTAGGACTGTAGGATTATAATTTAGATGGATTAAACTACCCCAAATTTGACAGGTTACAGGGCGAACGTATAAACCCAATTCATGGTAGCTTTGATACTATCTAGTTTTGTCCTCCATTTTGGTCTAGCCAAGATGTTTTTTTTCCAGTCAGGGTGTATCAATTGCAGAGTCACCAAAAATAAAGCAAGTATCTAAGTATCTTTCTACCGCAATGGAACCATGTGACCTGGATTCTGACATGTTCCTGTTCTCAGCTCACCAGTTTTAGAAGCCTCCCAGCTATTTTCTTCAGGGGATTATTCCACTTCTGTAGATCCACCTAGGCATTTCGTTTTGTGAATTGCTTCCCAATTGAGCCATCCAAGCTTCGTGACCTCCGACCTGGCGCATCTTTCAAGTGCAAAAAAAAGCAACACACCACGAGGATGATAACAATGCCGGGAGGCAGACGTTTTGGCGGATGTCCAGAAGCGCATCCCTGGTCGTCATCATGCTCCGGCAAAGTGAAGGTTTTTAGAATAATGAATGAATAAATATGAGTATATAATGAATAAATATATTCAACACTTGGTTTGAACGGTCTCGATTTATTAGAGTCATCACATCTTCTCACATGTTTGGAT
The DNA here is from genome assembly GCA_000507305.1 of Breviolum minutum Mf 1.05b.01. Lineage (NCBI taxonomy): Eukaryota > Dinophyceae > Suessiales > Symbiodiniaceae > Breviolum > Breviolum minutum. Next base: position 40,529 of record DF242760.1, on the reverse strand, counting down.
TTCTTTCGTGACTTGTACATTACATGTACACATACTTTGTTATGATCATTTGTACAACCTTCTATCTGTTGTTGTCTTAAAACCCTGGGTATCGACAGTCATGAATCTGTGAACCTGTCGTGGTCTTTGGACAAAAGGGCTGGCCACTTGCAGAACTGACCTTGTCAATAAAAAGGTGCGCGGCTGCCAGATGGTTGCTTTGTTTTGGTGTGGCTAGGTAGTTTCATATCTTGAGTCACTGAATCATCAGTTGTTTCGTTTTGAAATAGTAAATAAGATCAATCAGTAAATTTATGCCAACTTGCTGAGGATTTAGCATGATAAAGACCTGTGCTACTGCTCTGGTAAAGACTACTCATGCTACAGTTGCACCTTTTCTCGTTTTAAGTTTCTGAATTCCACTTGGGTATCGAGTCGCCTATCATCTCTGAACATTTCTGTTTTGGTTTCCAAACTTCCCGCACATGGCTACCAGCTTGCTCTGTCAGTGCAAAAATGTTCCCCATCCCAGACGTTCGTGTCATCTTTGGAAAGACACATTTTTTTCCACGATAAAACCGGCACTGACTAAATAGGGTTTTCAGCGATATGTAGAGTTCGGATAGGGATAAATCCCTTGTGTGAGGCTGTAGCAATTTCATGTTAGGATCCTTCGCCAAGCAAAAGTGAAGTCATTAGCCTGAAGATTTTTTGGGCAGAGGTAGTTCCAGCTTATACCTACGACCATCAGTACTTTACCTATTCCAAATCTATACGGACGTACATATTTTTTACTTCTGTAAGATATCTTTTTTTGGTATTACATTATTTCTAGATCATGTCATATCTATTTCTATGACTTTTTCTATACTGTATTTGATTTCATATTTCTATAGTTTATTCCATTTATTTGTTCCATGGTTTTTCAAGGCCTTAGAAAAAACATCGCCTAACATCATTTCCGTTCCAACGCTCCGCGCCGCGGCTTGCCAGTATGTGGCCGAAACACGAGAAACGAAGCTGAACAACGAGAGACAACGCAAGAATGAGTGCCATACCTCAGTTGATCTGAGATTCTGTCGATGTTTCCGGGCGATTTGCGGGCCATTTCCCTATATTTCAGGTCTCCCAAATGTGTTTCAATGTTTATTTACCAACTAGATCTATCAACATGATTCGAGATGGGGTGTATTCTGGTGGTTTGAGTTGGTGCTTTGAAATCATGAAATCTGGATGATTTTGTTCCAGGTGCATGGGGTGACCATTGATCTTGATTCTTTCTAACGGGACTCTTTTTCCAATGCTTGCAGACTTTGTCTCAGAAATGGTTGCTAAATGATTCAACTGAGAGGTTTCTTTTCCATGCCTAAGAAAAGTCTCTTTCCAAACGCGAGCTCTTGAACTTAAAGAATCATTCTCCCCTACCTAGTTGCCCAGTGCTGCCCTTTTGCCCTTTTTGGTTGCATACCTTTATTTGCCTGAACTCGCCTGAACTTCATTGCTGGCTAAGTTCCCATCCCCACTGCATAAAAATGTTGGGATTGTGTTTTCGTGTGTATGTTCGTCGTTCGCATGGAGCCGGAACAGACCCTGCCAAAGACAGCATGCCCAGAGCATGCCGTCGCGGGCAAGGTCTGCCTAGTGACCTCCCCAAAGACAGTCTTTGTTTGCATTTGGTTGTTATTGATTGTAAGTTCGTCGTTCGCAAGGTCTTTGGGATGACCCTGCCCAAGACAGCATGCCCAGGGCATGCCATCGTGAGTTAGATGCTCTGAAATACCCAATCTTATCTGTTCTTAGGAAGGGAACTGATTTCTTGCAAACTGAGTGAGTGATGTGTATGGCTCTTCCACACATGTGGAACAAGAAAAAGGGTGCCCTTATCAAGCCCTGGCCACCCCGCAACTAAGCCTACCATTCTGAACTATGACACTTAACTAGGTGGTGGTTTCAAGTATTTTTTATTTTCGCCCCTACTTGGGGAAATGATCCAATTTGACTAATATTTTTCAGATGGGTTGAAACCACCAACAAGTTAAGGTACCTAGTATTTGTAGCTTTTGATTTGATGTATGAATCAACGGAAGCTGAGCAGATCCAGTGGGACCATGTTTTGAAAAAACGGTCCGTTTTTTTCGGGAGGTCGACTGAATGATCAGTTTTTCAGGTCTTTGATGATTGGATTTTCATAACCATCATTTTACAATTGCATACATCATGAGACTTTTTTCCTGAAGTGTTTGGACATACAAGTTACAAGTAACCTATAGTTTATCAGTAATTCATCAACAACTTCCTAACGCATGGTTGGTGAATATCAAACTTTGGGATTTTCCCATGGGTTTTCCAAGAAAAAAAACCGAGGATGGCCTCGATGTTACAGGCATGAATTTGTTGGGTCAACTTTGGAAATGGAAGGAGATGGATTGGAGGTAGAGATATGTATATATGATATACATACGATGTATATATATAATATATCCAATACATCTGCAATACGTGGAATATATATAGTATGTACAACGTACAATTAGTGCATATATATATATATATTTGTGTATATTGGGATGCTCCTTTCCCATTCACAGTGGAAAGTGATGGTGAATCCCCCTAGTCAAAATGTAAGAATATGCTACTGGTGGCTGCTACTGATTGGGATGTGTATATACGAACAAATACACAAATATTTATATACGAATAAGTATATGTATATATTTTTGTATACATGTACGAAAAATATATACATATATACGAGGTATGCATATATAAATAATATGCAACTTCCATTTGGGGTGCCTATAGGATTGTTTTTTTTTCGGTTTCTTCAACAAACATCACCATTTGCTGAGAGGGTTCATGTCTAGCATCTGACCTGTTGGTGGATGTACTGGAGCCATGTTTCCTTGCCAGATCAAGATGGATGCGACACTTCCAGCAAGATAGATAGATAGATAGATAGATATAAATACAGCAAATAGATCAATATAGATAGATATAGACAACTAGATACACATATATATATATATACATATTTAATACCTAGATAAATACAGATAGATAGATCTAGATAGATAGACGGATAGCTAGACTATTATCACATTGTTCGCAAGAGATTCAACAAAGACAAACCGATTAATATTTGACAAAACGACAGGTGACATGATCAAACAGCAATTGGGACAGATAATTCGGAGAACTTGTTTCATTTCAGTCCCTGAAATTATCTATATAATATATTATATATATACCAGCATCTTCCATTTTGGGGTGTCGAACATAAACCCTCTCAGGAATGGTGTTCAGCAAAAACCCTAAACATCATCCATATAAGCACCCGGAAAAGAAGATGCCCGGATTGGTTAAGAAAGACATATTCATTGGTAATTTGGGTTTTCAATATAAGCCGAAAAGGTCATATTGATCCTTCCTTGCAGGCCTATTGGCGCGGCATTCTCAAACGCGAAGAGTGGAGAAGCTCAGAGTCAAACCAGCAAAATCACAGCGCTTCACCCCTTGGAATGGATCGCATAGATGGGTATCTCATTAAAATTGTGATTCGGAGAACATCATCACATCATATTGTTTCACCCAAGGTTCAAGGAAGAGAAGAAGAAGGCTAAGAAGAAGAAGGGTGGCAAGAAGAAGTGAGCAAAGCAGCTTCATTCGCTGGCCGCATTTTCGCCACCGCGTTGGGTACGAAACTGGCCCTTTCCGTCTTAGGGTTATGATTTTGGTACAACTCACGGGTCACTTTTGCTAGTTTTAGGCCGGAGTTGGAATTGGAGGGCATCTCTATTCGTATCGGATACCGTGTTCCATATTGGCTACGAATCCCTTCTCCAATCGGTAAACTTGGGGGATCCGCTCGGATTTGATGCGAGTGCCAGCTGGATACTCTTGATATCTCTTGATCTTTGAGCTCAATGTTTTCAGACCCTGCTTGTTGACATGGGTGTTTTACAGTGGTCCTGCTTTGTTTCCTCATGAACTCACCCTGATGTTCATGTTGATGGCGTCTTACTAGTGGCATAAACCATGCATCTTCAAGGTGGATGTCAGATGCCAACAGACCGGTGGCTTCCCATTTAGGATGCTTCAAAATGTCTCCAATGAAGACCTGTTTGCGAAAACATAGGATGCTCAACTATCAAAAGGGGATGTTTCCCGATTCTTGTGTCCAGGTTCACCTAGGTTGCTGTGATATCCTGCGGTGGTGGATTTGTGTGGCAGAAATGCAAGTGCCCTGGAGGGGCCGCAATAGTACCGCATACAGAACTCGAAAACCGCTGGTTTGCTTCATGACTGCTCAAGCAGTGCATTCAGGGAGTTTCCGTATATACTTCTACCAGCAGCAGCACTGCGATTGGAACGCTAGAATGAGCAACATTGGAACTTGAAGACCAGCAATTTTGACGCTTGATAGGAATTTCCAAAAGGCTAGGAGTCACAGTCACTGGGGGGAGGATGAATCACAGTTGCTACTGTTTCAACCCTGAGGTCTAGGATTTGATCTATAATTTTGATTTTAAATCTAGGAATTCATGCCACACCACAATTTTATTGCAGGATGTGGTCCATAAACAGCACTGGCTCGGTTGTTTTGTTTACCGTTGATGGCTGGCTGAACTCTGGCCTTTTGTAAAGAAGGGCCACAAAAACTATTGGCCATCGAACCTACCAACTATCATAATTTTTTTCGGTTTTCTGCAATCACCAACAGCAGCTGATTCGTGACTCTCCAAACAACGATGTGTAACCAGTGCCTCCAGGGAGAATCCAGAAACCGTTTCACCAAAACGTTTCACACACCTGTCTAAACAGTGAAGGGGGGGCAGTGTCAGCTCCCAAAAAAGATTTCGGGGGAGCTGATAGGATCTTTGGGGTTTTGAACCTTTAATCATGGACACCAGGAAGGCGGAACAATCTATGTTATTTATTAGATGGATGTTTACCTAAGAAAGCCTAGTTGGTCACTTCTGGTCAGTAGGATGAGACTAGCAACTTTTGAAATGGAACTAGATATATCGAAAAGAAATTGCCCAAGCTTTTTATAGCTTTGAAAATAGGGACCTTGATTTTTTTTTGGGGCTGGACAAGATTCCAGGATTGGTCGTAGGTTAAAGGATTGTGGATGGTTGGGGGTGGTTGTCGTTTTTTTTGCAAATCGACCTCCGACTTGGCGGAAATTATCTAATTTGACGATCTAGTACTAGGTGGTGGTTTCAAACTTTTTTTATTTTCACCCCTATTTAGGGGAGGATTCCCATTTTGACTAATATTTTTCAGATGGGTTGAAACGACCAACTAGAGTACTATTTTTTTTAAATGGACAAGCAAAAACACCAACATAGTTGGCATCGGGGAGATTTTCTTCAAGTTTCACCCATGTTTTTGATGCAGCCGCTCAGCCCGGATCAAACAGAGCCCGTGATCCAGTGATCCGCTAGTTGTTGTGCCTGTCAAATGCGTCCAGGACATGAAGCAGCAAACGTGGTAGAGAAATATGCTAGAGATGGGTTTCATAGACTGAGAGTATGTGTTTTTTTAACCTGACTTGTGATATGTTTTTTGTCGTCGGGGACAGAATATGTCAAAATAGGTTGCAATTTTGGGGTCACGATTCACGATATGATTGATAATATTTGATGAACGTCTCCATTTGAAACTTATCCTGCAATAACCTTCTGCTCTGGGTTTAAAAGCCTATGGAAAAATTGAGCTACTGCTGCACTGGTGGAAACTAAGCATGGTAGCTGTTTGATGGTTTCCTATTACATGCCATGCAGCATCATCATCACAAAATTTCACTGTTCCATTTACCAGATCTATTTCCTGTTGAAACTATAGGGATATTCCGTTCCAGCTATCTTAGTTTGCGGGGTATTTCTAAGAGATCTTCTCCCAACAAACAGCTCCAGCAGAACGTTCCAGGACAACGTCGCACTTTGGCCGTAGTTGCCCTTTTCCTGGCTGCTCTACGAGGTTGAAAACCAACCCAACCCTCGGGCCACCGAATCGCTGGAGCCTTCCTACTGTTTTTGTTTTTTTTTTGTTGGGGCACACCATTGAGGTGGTGATCCGGGTGGATTTTCAGTGGTCAACAACTGAATTCTGGTTGGATCCGGTTGAATTTTTTTTGGGTTCAAGGAAGAAAATCACTAAAACAAATGGGGTGTGTGTGGATTTTCTTCCATTTGCCCCCCCTCCCCAAAAAAAAGAAAACGATGTTGACAGGCAGGGTTTAAGGAAAAATCCGGAGACCATGGGTTATAATCCCCAAAAAACAGAGCCATGTTGTCCTAGGCTTATGTTCAATAGATTCGGAAACCGGGTGGACAGAGCAAACCATGGCTTGTCTGGGCATCGGTGAACTAGGAAACTTGCTGGGAAATGGAAGTTCACTAGTTTCAGCACCATTTTTAAAATCAACCTGGCATTGACATGGACTGCATTGACTTTTCAATGTTCAGACAACTTGAATATGTATACGCAGACGCTCATTTTCCACACTGGTAAGCAATATGTAAAGCTTTTTTGGGGAAGATTTTCAAAGAAACAGGGAACACAACTTGACCTTTGATGCTGAATTTTCAGCAATATCCAGCAGCTTCTTGAAGGATTTTTGTTTTGCTGCCAGAACTTCTCAAGTTTTTGAGATCCTGGTGGAGATAAAAATCAGAACATCTTCGGTTGTCTTGGTTGCGTTGGTTTTGGGCTCCAGTATCGCAGTTTTGGGGGGGGTTTAACGACCATTCGTTTTGGAAGGCCACGGTTGGGTTCGGTGAAATTTGGGATACGGATATGGCAAAGGTACTGCTGTGTTCCTACTGTAAGTGGTATATCAGATATCATGGTTCTGGTTCTTGGGATTTCATACTGCTGGGCTTTTTTTTTTCTTTTTCGAAAATTATAGGCTTCAGTGGTTCAAGGCTTCGAGGCTTGTTAACTAATTTTGTAGGAATGCATGGGAAAATGAAAGGGTGCTGCAGGAAGATGCTGGAAGATCAATCAAGATTGGCTTACCACCCTATGCTTAAGTCCCCACTCACCATCACCATATTATTAGGCTTTGTGCAAAATATGTGACAGACAAGTGCCAAAATTTTGACACGCTCACAGGAAAGGGATATCATTTAAAAAAAGCCTTCGTTCATCTCAAAAACACCTCCAAGGGTATCGAAATGCCTATCTTAAATCCTGTCTGATTTCCCCCCCAGCCATTTCCTGGTGGAAGCCGAAGCCCATGGGTTTTTGAATATGCGGTGGATGGGGGGTTGACAAAAATTCACCATTGACCGGTCTGCCTTTTGTGCCTTGAGGGTCGCCTTTTGCGCCTTTTTTCAGATGCTGTTGACACAGGCCTGGTTGAAGGGTTCAACGCAGACATGTTCGAAGATGAAGCTGCAGAAGGAATCAATTTGAAAACAGTCGAATGAAGAAGTCATAGATATATGATTTGCATTGTTGGCTTGAAAACTCATCTAGTTGGTTGGTTGGTTTTTGTTAGGTTGGAAAGCGCAGGCTTTTCTTGATTGGAAAGGTTAAACAAACATCCTCATATCTTGAGACTTTGGGAGAGACTAAGCTTGACTGAGGAAAGATTGTTGAGAATGAACATGCAGTCAGATCATGATCAGAGTATCAAAGTGCCCTGGCATCATCAAAACAAAGAGATGAAGAAGTAAGATGTAAGATGACTATGTCTCAAAATTAGTTGCACCGAAGATCCAACTGAAGCATTTTTCCAGCAATTTCCTACCAGATAGAATGAATCATGTGGGTCTCCCATTCTGAGACCATACCCAGATAGAAAATCAGAGACAAATCCACCCCGTGACATATTTTTATTTGCTTCTATGAAGTCACAAATTTCAAACTGGGACTAGCCAATAATGCTACGGGATCTTTGTTATTCTGTCTATCAATGTTTTCCGATGGCTACAAAAAAATAGATTTCAATCCTTAAAGCCTTAAAGATTAAATCTGGATGATTTGATGATTTGATGGACAAAATTGATGATTTGATGAAATCCTTTTGGACATAACATGACCCTTTCTCCCACAATGTGGAAGTGCAAGACTACCCCCAAATGAAAGGAAACTACTATTGGAGGCAACCATTGTTCAAAGAACCGTGATTATGGGAGGAAGGGTATCTGGGTGTTTCCAAAAATATGGGTACCCCAAAATGGATGGTTTATAATGGAAAACCCTATTAAAATGGATGATTTGGGGGTACCACCATTTAAGGAAACACCCACATAGTTGGAAATTCAGATGTTCTGCCCAGGATCCTCGCTTCGCAATGCAACGCCCAGGCTGTGCCTCTGGGTTATTGTGGTGTTAGTGTTTTTTTGCACAGGCCGCTAGAAACCACACCCGTAGGTACCCTCCTGGGGACGAACAGTAATCCCCCACCCCCAGGTGTGTTTGAAGATGATTTTCCTTTTCCCAAGATGGGATATGATGGATATGTTAGTTTTCTCTTGGGTAATTATAGCCTATATAGCTATACTATAGTTTATTGTTTTTGGTGACTCTCTTGGATCTATGCATAGGAATTTTTACCATAGGCAACACATTTCCCCCCGAAAATTTACATCAAAAAAGCTTCCCAAAATGATGATGTTCCGTGGCCCATGTGGGACACCTGGTCATTTTTCCCAGGTCCAGGACCTCATACTCCACAGCTACGGGTGCTACCAGGGTCGCCAGTGCCCTGTGGCTACCCAGGCATGCCTGGAATGAGGCTTGGCTCCACAATTTTTATCTTTTTTTTGAGCTCCCCCGAAACTAAACCTACCATTGGTTTCATTGGTTTCCTCCGAATTTTCCCTTGCATTTTGAGGAGATCTGTTGTTGTTAGTTTGAGTGGATTTGCACAGGCTTAAAGATAGCAAGCAAGCAAGTAGAAGCAGGATACACAGTACCCTCCCTCGTAATCTAAACTAGAAATCGAAAAAGATCTTATTTCTCACTGGCAATGTTAGACTTTTCAACCAGCAATGTCACACTGGGTCACATCCATTCTTTTGAATCCTACAAAATAGCATTTGCTCAGGTCCAGTCCTTTGAACATTGCAGCCAAGTCTCCATTTTGTGATGTTGATGTAGGATAGGGAAGAGATATGAATAGCTAATATACAGGAACCTAGGATACATATTCGAGAACGCATTTTTGGTGATATTATCTTGAGGGAAATTGGGAGTATATACAATCAAGGGAAGTGGGAATTCGCAAAAAATCCTTGGCCCCCTGTAAAGCAACATATTATTTCTTGGGCAGGGATTTGTCCCCCCATCCATTACTTAGGAGATACATCTTGGCGGATTTCTTATTTCCGGAATACATGTAGACCAATGATGGATACCATTTCCGTTAGGTTTTTATGGGTGGTAGGTTCGCAAAGTTCATCGCTCATCGTTGACTCCAACATCCTGATGAGTCGAGTCTTGTGCGCTGTGAGGTTACAAGCGCAGCAGGCGCAGGCAATAAGAGCTGCGCAGCAAGCAATGGCGCAGGTGACATGATTAAGAACATGAATATGACAGAATATGACCAGGTTGGAGGGATGCTAATTATGTGTCTTCCCCTTTTTTCCCTTTAAATAAAGATAAAGATATATATATATATATAAATATGTGATTCCAACTTTGAAGATGGAATCAGAGGAGAGTTGGCGGCCGCTCCATTTCTGGGTGGGAGATTAGGTAGGGTCCCCCAATATGACCTGGTGGAGATTCAACAAAAACCCACGAGCTGTACTCGTATGTATCTATAATATGATTCTATATATGTACATATGCCTCCCTCAATGGCAAGTCATAAAAAGAGATACACATCTGGTGGGACTAAGCAGGAGCTGAAGGTTTTCTAGCTTGATCCCCGAGCGCCGAGAATTCCCTGATTAGGGAATCCTCAACTCAACGGTCTTCACTGTTCACTTTAAAACGCTAGGAAACACCTCCAGAAACATCTCTTCTTCCAGATGCAAAATAGCCGGAAGGTTTGACCAACAAAAAAATCTCAATTCAAGGTCAGATTCGAAAGAATTAGTTAAATTTCAAGCTATTTCAGTTAAATATACCGTAATGTAGAAATACGGCGCGCGACCTAGTTACCACCCCCACACATTGTCGTCCACGCCATAATCCATTGTAAAAGCCAATGCGAACTAAGCATCCAAGATTGCCGAGGAATTAAAAAAAATATATGGATTTTTTTGAATACGTGTTGAGTCGCCAATAGCAGTGAAGCAGCACCTAATGGCAGCGGGATGGCATTTTTTGAGCCGCCACCCAAAATCATTCAATCATTCTTCCAACAGGAACATTATCAGAGATTGCGACATGCGTAAAGTATGTACGGAAGCAGTCCATTGCGTATAGCGCTCTTAACACGAACGTTATCACAGGTTTGGGCATGTGTAAAGTATGTACGGAAGTAGTCCATTGCGTAGCACTTTGAACACGAACGTTATCACAGGTTTGGGCATGTGTAAAGTATGTACCGAAGCAGTCCATTGCGTAGCACTTTGAACACGANGGTTACCATAGGTTTGGGCATGTGTAAAGTATGTACGGAAGCAGTCCATTGCGTAGCACTTGAACACGAACGTTATCACAGGTTTGGGCATGTGTAAAGTATGTAGGGAAGCAATCCATTGCGTAGCACTTTGAACACGAACGTTATCACAGGTTTGGGCATGTGTAAAGTACGTACCGAAGCAGTCCATTGCGTAGCACTCTTAACACGAACATTATCACAGGTTCGGGCATGTGTAAAGTATGTACAGGAACACGGGGTAAGGGGGTGGTAACTGGATCGCCTACCTAGAAATACATACACCACAATTTATTTTCAAGTTAGACAGGCAGTGGAACAACATTTGCGAATGCTTCGAGGCTGCAGCTACCTTACCAGCGCCAAAGGCACAAGCAGTGCCTATGCCTGGCAGGTGGGTTTTCACCAAGCATGGGGTGCTTGCAGTTCCATTGAGATATGGTTGTTTTGCCAAGCGAATATGATTCTTTTTGAATAGATCGTGTTTTTGGTATTTGAAGATTTTGCGAATTGTATGTTCATAAACCTTTCAACAACCAGTTGAACAAGTCGATGGCACAACTGAAAGTTCTACTGTACATATGTATACAGAACCATGATTTCTGCTGCTCTTTCACCTAGTACATTGTGTGTATTGGGTAGTTTCTTGCAAAGTTTTTTTTTTTTTCGGGGGTGTTCTTATGGTTTCTTATCTGCATTCTCTGCGCTCGCCACGGGGTGCCCTTCGCTGTTAGGCATCAGAGTCCTCCTATGAGGTGCTTGTTGTTTTTGGGGTTTCACAGGTGGGTGGTTCAAAGGTGGTTTTGTCGAAGTAAACCTATAGCTACGTCTACCACCTCCCTAGGAAGCAAACCCTACTAATCTATATACTAATATACCCATGTATACCCATGTCTTTCAAGCTAAGCTAGATAAAAGATGATCATCAGATATGGTTTGACAAAGTCTGTCAAGTTCAGATACTCAGACATCTTCCAAGTGAATAGAGTTGAGGATCCCTTGCGATGAGCATGTTTGAAAAGTTGACTGTTTTTTTCCAAGCTGTACAAATTGTGAAAGTTCACACAATGCCAGTGTACCTCCTTACTTTTTTCATTCGAACGTCATGACTGGCCGTGCTGCGCAATACTTACAGTACTAAGCCACGTACAAGTTGAAAAGGACATTCAAAAGGACCTTAAGGCGAGAGGACGCTTTCCAGCGTGTAGTGTCAAAAGGACCAACATCGTTTCTTCGCTACCATGTTCTTTTGGGAATTGTTCCAAAACTTTGAATTTGTCACATTCATTTTTTTAATCCTCTGATGTGCAAACCACCCCAAGAGTGGAACATCATTCCAAAAGTCGAGAAACAAACTCAAAATATGTACGCCCTGACCGAAAATGTTCCAACCAAAGACAGATTCATATAACAACAAAGGAAACGAGTCATCTTCAACAAACATTTATTAAAAAGACGAGAACTTAAAAAAACACAAACCAAACTCTTCAGGGCTTCGTTGTCTCGACGCTCCCCGCCGAGGCTAAGGGGTGGATGGAATGGATTTGAGGGTTTCAAAGAGTCGTAGCTGCTACACACTGCTTGAGTGCATTCCAAAAAAAGTTGGTTTCAAAGATTTTTGGAGGATTTTTACCCCCAAAATGTGGGGGAATGGATCCAATTTGATTTTGACTCATACAATTTTTTCTAGTGGATTTAAATCGCCTGGATTGAAATCGTCAATTTAGGTCGGTACCAGTATAGGTTAATTGATTCTTATCTTGTGCCATGGGGCTATAGTGGGCCGTGGAGCACATCATTCTACCAGAACGAACAGCCGAAAGGAAAAATTCTTTCCCATATCGGTGTTTCCGAAAAAAAGTGGTACCCCCAAATCATCCCTTTTAATAGGGTTTTCCATGATAAACCATCCATTTTGGGGTACCACTATTTTTGGAAACATCCATATCATTTAGTTGCTTGAAAGATGAGATGCTTCAAGGCTTGAGGCACCGAAAAGCTCCACAAAACTGTGCACCCTCCGGCTATCCGTTTTTCCTGTCTTTCCTAACAGATTTTCACTATGCTAGCTATGGCCAGATGCTCCCATGCGAAAATGATGTTTGAAAGGGTGTAGCAGTTGCGGTGGATGGTTTTATACCGTTATTATACCCATGATTTCCAAAGTTTTGTCCTTGGCAAAAACACAAGTCTGCGAACTAAACTTGGGATTAGGAAATGAGGACCTGGGGATATGATTGTACATCAAATCTCCCAAGTGAAGGGGTTCTCTCCATCACATCATGGAGGGAATCAACATTTAGCCGAGTTGAGTAGTTTGTGGGAATCATCCCAAACATGGCCAGATGTTTGTCCAGGTTTTCAAGTTTAAACTTGACTTTCCATGACTTACCTAGGCATGGTCTTCAGCTTGTGATATGAAGTTGATGAACTTTCATATTGAAGAACGTCCATGTGAGTTTGGTGAACTTGCAGGTGACATTGAATGGATGCAATTGTAATAACTGAAATGAACTTTGCACAACTTTAATGAGTTGATGCTTTTGACGTCGAGAAAATCTGCAGAATTACCCTTCAGGTAGCTAACATATCCACCCTATGGAAGAGGACAACCATCTTCCCAGCTACGTTTTTTTTAGTTTTGGGGTGTATTGTTTATTTTAGTTTTTGCATCCTCAAAATTTGCTTCAACAGGACACGAACGGCGCATTCGCCACCACCACAGGCTCCACGTTTTACAGGGTGATCCGGGGGCGTGATTAGAAGGGGTGATCATCTTTTTTTAGATATTTTCAACCCTACCTGGGAAAAATGATCCAATTTGACAATTTATCAGATATGGGTTGAAACCACCAACTAGTCAAGATTAAAGGAAAATCAAAACATTGAGACTCAGGCTTTGCATCCTGCATGATTTTAGATTGTTTGCATAATCAGACAAACGGTTCTTAGGTGAATGATAGAAACTAATTTCTGTATCCAGATCGTTTGCGTTGCCTTTTTGTAGGTCAAAAAGTGAATGCAATCATTTGACTTATATAGTCTGGAAGCACTGAAGAAGTTGAGATGATGAGATCAAATCAAGATTGGCAATCGGTGACAAGGGGATGTTGGCAAAAAGGATGAGAGAGGGAGAAATAGCAGAGAATTGAGGAACAACTTCAGGGGGCGTTCAATAGCTCGATGCCTTACAGCTTGTAGAAAACCGCTATAGATTGATAACAGAAGATTGACCTACCAAGGGGATCCTCGAATGGAAATGTACGAATTTCCCTTGAAGACAATTGCCATGCCATTGATTAGGCCTTAGGCACTGATGTCCCAGTAAAATACAAACTATTGACAAACTACTGTTGATGGAAGTAATCCTGCACCAGTTTGATAAGTAGTTTATCCCATTATTTACATTTTTTTTGCATCCCAGGTGGTTCTTTGGGATTTCTTCCATCAACCGTACCAACCTTTGTTTGGGTGCAACACATCGACAGTGGTAGATCCCGTAATCCCTCATGACACCTTGGACTATGCCACTGCAGGTCGCAATGCAGCGAAGATTACAGGCGCTCGGTTCTGACTGAAGGGAGAGATATAGATCATTGATATGGATGTTAGCTTTGGAAATTAGTACTCGTACATGTATTGAATTCTAATGAATTCTATATACAGTACATATGACGTATATATCTGTATGGTTAAAATCTGGAATGATTGATATTGCATATGGGTGCTTTATTTTTTGGATGCTAGTTTTTGAACAGTTAACTTTTAGATAATGTTGAACATGTCCATTTATGTCCATTGCTGTTCAAAACAGCTCAGTGTCCCATCAGTCCATGAGAGGTATGCAGTGACCAGGAAGTATAGAAGCACTATTTCAATGGGTATAGCCCGGTATAGCCTACTGTGTCTGTTGAGTATGAGATATATGAGATGAAAAGTGTTGTTGACTTGCAATAATCGATAATGATAGAAATCATATATATATATATGTATTACTGTAGATTATATACGTTACATATATATATATATATGATATATCATTTAAGACAACTCATTAGTTTGACACTGGTGCGTCAAGAAAGCTTGCTAGCTTTCTCGGTTGGCTTTATGGGAGACGCCCCCAAATTGTATACCTATAGAATCCCTATATACCTACATGGTGATATGCAGTTGTTTGGGGAAAAACACAGGGAACAACGCAAATCAACTTACATCCCCATCCCAACATCCAATCCCCCGGGACGATGAAATCCATGCTTCCCGGTTCCAACCCGAGGCATCTTCTGTGTCAGCACCTCCTTGCAAGGTTGGTGGCCATTGGCGACTGCAGAATGACCAAAAAACAAACGTTGGAAATCTCTGTAAGATGTATGAAAATAAGGATTTTGATTATGATGGGTTATTTTTTGGAGGCCCCTTCCCAACTTTTTCACTTCGATTTGGTGAATTGTTTTGGTTTTCCCAGAGTATAGTTGGGATGTGTCAACACTCTCAACCCAACACGCTCAACGCAAACATTTCCCTATACTTTGCCCTTCAACGAAAGAAATCATAGCATGCTGCATGCTGAAGCATGAACATCTTGAACCATTTCGTCTTGGAGGTCTTTCCAGCCATGCAGCCATCTTAACCTTCCCGAAATTTCCTGAGTGAATCGCCAGGCTGTTTGGCAACGACCTTCTATGGCAGCCCCACCAGCAGTCTCACAGGCCAGGGGGTCACTTTGGAGGTTCAATGATTGCGAAATCATGATGTGGACCGAACAGAAACGACGCAGCACACCCTAAAATGAATAAGGAACAGTGCATTTGCGTTTTTTGTTCCAGGATTTTTCCAGCTTGGTGGAAGGTCTAGTGAAATAATAGAATTCCACCTGAAGGAATACGCATGCTATTTTTGTTTTGCAAAACATCAACAGTATGCGGATTTTCAACCCTTCAACCCTAACGAGATTCAACACCAAAAATACTTTTCAGCATGATTCTTTTTCTTTCCTGAACGGTAGGTGCTCAAAGCTAGCAATGGTAGCTGCTCGCCAATGATTAAGATCATTTCATAAACATATTTTTCCAACATTTTTGCTTGTCCCCGGGCAATGCAAACTTGGCCATACTAGCTAGCCCCTGAAGTGATATGCTTCCAACCATCAGCCCTGTAAACGTAGTTTCTGGATCGATCTTCCTGTTGACCATTTCCATCCTTCAATCTTTCGGTAGCTTCCAGCCAGACGTTGCAAAGATTGGGAACACAGTCCTGTCAGTCTTGTCCATTGTCGCAAGTGCTCCAAATGCATCATTCCATCAAATCTATCAATAGATGTAATGTATGTAGAATGATTAATGCGGGGTAGTGATTAATAACCCTCGGCTCTCCCAAACAATCAAGGGGTAGTAAAAAGTGTTGCAATTGATTATCAAGAGAATCTTTATTTGCGACTGATTGTGTATTGGATTTTGTATTGTATTGCGTATTGGTTTAATTATGCATGATTTGGAATAGAAAGGGGATAAAAGAATATCCAAAAAATCAGCTCCCCGAAAAGTGGGACCACTTTATTTACTACCCTCTTTATAAATCACAATCTCACATCGTATATCCTGGCAAAGTATCACAACCTCAACCTCGATCCCAAAGTGGTAGGTAGGTTCAGTCAAAGAGTGAAGATAGCTAGACCTCGAAAGTTTTCCAAAGTTTCCTTGGGAAACGTCCAGATCTTCGAGTAGTATAACTGTTGGCCAAAGATGGTCCAAGTGATACCTTACCAAGCTGAGAAATTCATAGTTCATATGCAAATTTCATGAATTTACACATTTCATGTTCAAAATATTTTTGTTTGAAGAAAGACGATTCTAATTTTTACTTATTTCTGTTCCAATCAGACGTATTATCGTCTAATCGTTCTTGACGTTTTCCCAGCAAAGAACGCGCGCAAAACGAGCATTTTCTCGAATCCAAGAAGGCCACAAATCCTCAGCCTTGTGGCAATCAGAGTCCGTTAGGGGACCTTGGATCAAGCCGTGTGGTTTGATCGGTCATGTTGCTTCTAAGACCCGTGGTTTTTGACGACCAAAACACCCTTAGATTGGAAAAGCATGATAGGCTGTAGGTATCTACAGGTATCTAATATATAGGGTATCTATGGGTCTATTTTCTGCAATTCTTGTTACTTCAATCCAGCTATGTTAGTTTTTGTTTTTTTAAGGGGGGAAATTCTGAACTGGTGATGACTGGCTGAAATTTGGCCTGGGCAAAAGATGCCAATTGTGGGAGTTCAGGACAGAAAATCCCAATGGTAGAAGGAGACCACTGACGTTTCTTTAATTCGGAGGATTGGAGGGATTTTTCAAAAGAGGGATACCCTCCAATTAACTAACACATCCCACCTTGAGGTGAGGAAAATCATCTTGAAAAGTACCTTGGGAGTGGATACGTTAGTTCCCAGGAGGGTATGATAATCAAATCTTCGGTCTTTGGACTACTTTGTGAACCCCAAGGCCCAAGAAGTCGCAATAGATATATACAAATTCATGGATACTGCATGGTTTTTATTCGTGGATCCTTAAACAAGGCAGCCGAAAAGACCTATTGGCACAATGGTCAACAATCATGAATCATGAAACAAGAAAGGACATGTAATTTTCTTGGTATCAAAAAGATGTAATCACTAGCCTAGCAATCATCATTCGTATAAGAATCAAATTTGGATTTAAGATTCCCCAATTTTGTTGTTGGAAACAGAGATCTATAATGCTCCAGGTAGAATCTCTTAGGACATGGCCCCTACGGATCCGGGGGGATCCCACAAATTCCAATGGGGGACCGGGACTCCGTTGCTCCAAGCTGCCAAGCTCCATGATTGGAGGATCATCCAACATCATAAACAAATTCTTGGAAACTAGCGCAAATCTATATATAAAAGTAATATGACTTCCCAAGCAACTCAAAACTTTCCCAACTTCCCAAAGTTAAAAACAGGAAACAAAAATAAGTTCTGCTAAAGTAGATACAACAAAATAGCTATCTAAGCATTCCCAGAAAAAGATGGGTGAAATCGGCCATTTTTGGAGTTTTCTGGGTTGGTGACATGGTGGAATTCGACTCAACGTACTATCATGATCTTCACTTCACCATCATCAACTTGATTCATTTCAACGTGGCAATATTATCTAAATCCCCAGTATATAAAGTTGTATTACGGTTGATGGAAGAAATCCCAAACAACCACCTGGGATGTAATAAATAATGGTATAACATGAGATAAACTATCAACCTCAACTGGTTAGCCTGATTTTTTCCATCAACAGTAGTGTATCCATCGATTTCAATCGTTTCAATTCTGAATCTCCACTTAACCCAGAAGCTTGACCTTACTGTTGATTGACAAAATCTGAAGACCAGGCCAGATCTTGCACATCGACCAGGAAAAAATAGGGGATTGGAAACCCCCCCTACGATGTTAGATTCACCCTCTTCCCAAAAAATGATCTTTTGAATGCATCAAAGCTTGCAAGGAATCATATGCCGGCCCCCCAAACCTTTATGGGTCCTCCGGTTGGATCCGACTTTTGGATGTAGGACTTGTTGATGCCAGGTTACGTTTGGCCTCAATCTCTAGCGACGTTCACTGAATGACATGTTAAGCCAAAAGTATATATAGTTTATTTGTAACGGATTTTTTCGCTATCAAATAGGAAACCAACAGTTCACCCCCTGAAAATGGGGAACCACCCAAAAACCTACTAAAAATGGAGATTCCTCTTGGAAACCAGGCCTTTTTTAGGTGGCTGCTCTTGCCGTTAGTTTCTCACCTTTGAGATTCCACTGAGGCCGGGTCCACAGATTTCACCACAGAGGAGCGGGCTGGGCGGGCTGAGCCATCAGCTGTTGGAACCGAAGACTGGTTGATGGTTGATGTTTATATGATGCTTTGATATGATGGTTTGATATGGTTGGTTACCAGTTTAAGTCTTAACTTATGAAGAAAAATATTGAGAAATGCCCTGATTGATTTATGATTCGACATGGTTTAGTGTGTGGTGTTTGTTTAAAAAAGATACTGTATAACTTTTGGCAACAACGAAGGAAACTGCCTTTGAACATGGCCAGTGGGCACCCCGCATAGGCCCATGATTTGCCAAGATGTGACTAGTAACTGATCTCCCGGCTCATGAATCCAAATACTCCGAGAAAAAAGGATGAATGTGACGAGATAGTGACAGATATTGTTGTCACCTTTGAATTTATTTTTTGTGCATATCCTCAATGTACTAAATCCGCGATCTTTGATTCCACACAATTTTATCCAATCAAAATATAAATGATTCAGGTTCAACGTAGTGAGAAGCACATTGTTTGATTTGATTGATGTTCAAGTGAATCTATTTTACAGAACTATCATTACAGGCAAGCTTGCCGCTGTGGCAACTTAAGGTCAAAAAACTGAAGTTCTTTCAATTAAGACCTTTTCCTATTGTTGGTTTAGTTGAAACACCTCATAAGATGTTTGATTGATCTCAACAATTCTTGATCCCCTTTTTCCTTCACAATTCAAAATTTGAATATGCGACAGATCGCCAATTCATACTCAGCATATGTTCCATGATATGTACAGAACATTTACCCACAATCGGAGTAAGCCAAACGTAAGTAGATGTCACCATACTTGGAGCAGTTGCCACACAGTACAATTACATCCAGGACATGGCCTCGTGTCAAAGAGTTCAAGACTATTGTTCTTCCCTAGTGTTTCAGTGTTTCGGGATTTCAACCCCGAAAAGTAGACCTTCAATCACATCCGATAGATCCCCTGAAGTCAATCAAAGGAAGCTTTACTCCCGGCAAAACACACAACGTAAAAATCAACGAAAAACACCATGCACTGTGGGAAACATCCAAAAACTTGGGAGGAACCATCCACAAAACCAATTTGAGAACCCTCTTGAGGGAGATTGAAGTGACTATCCAAATAGTGCTGAGCTATGAATTTGGATCTTGAAACCCGCCACGACCAGCCGTCCAGTTGCATCAGCAAAAATGATACTAGTACTAGCACAATGTTTAGTATGCTTTCATGCTGAGAATACTATGTGACTATGTATGTATATTTATATACACATATTCAAATTGAATGTGGTAGTGCAGATATATGAAGATAAATAGACGTTCATGAACATGTGTCACATATACCAGGCCCGCTCCAGCACGACCTGGGGAGTAAATGGCCTGAGTTGGATGGGAAGAAAGGAGGAATTCGGAGGAATGGATGGAGGATCCACATAAATCTCCTGAGTGTCCGTTCTTGTTTGTCGAAAGTGGTACATATACTTACTGTTTAGCTCCAATATTGGAGAATCAGGAGTCATTAGACATGGATTATGAGTGAGTTTTTGTATTTGTAGATGTAGTTTAAGGGAGAGGAATCGATTTTTGTCCGATCAACATCCATGGTCATCAATGACTTTTGCGTGTCTTCTGTGCCTCCAGGCCCTCTTGTTCTAATGTTCCCTCAAAACGCCTAGATAGGTCAGCATTCCGAATCCTCTGTAGTGGTCGTCATCCTCATCCTCATCCTCATCATCATCCTCATCATCATCCTCATCCTTATCCTCATCCTCATCCTCATCATCATCATCATCATCATCATCATCATCATCATCATCATCATCATCATCATCCTCATCCTCATCCTCATCCTCGTCCTCATCCTCATCCTCGTCCTCATCCTCATATTCCTCCTCATTGTCATCAAGAGCATCATCAAGAGCACCGCCATTTTCATTATTATATAGTCTTACCATTATATCAGTACCAGCAAGCGTACCAGTAGAAATCATAAGAGATACATAGATACCACTCTACTAGCAATACAAGGACTGCCAACTATCATCCTCCCAACCTCCCAACGGAGTGATTTTGTTGGAATTTTCCCAAGGCCACCATCGATGCATTGTCCTCCATCTTTGCCCAGTTCATGGCATGCACACTTTGAATTAGATACACAGGCGCCGGCCTCTTGTGATAACACCTGGGGTAGGAGAAATGAAATCTGCACAGGGTGATCCTTGATCTCAGTAATAATAGTCATCCCTTGCAAACGTGATGACCCTACTGGTGACCCTTTCGTTGTTGGTTCTCATCAAAATGTGATTGAGTTGGGGTTTCCAGTGCGTGTTTCTGTACATAACCTTGACACACCCCAACACATTGCAATCTTGAAATTTTGTGTATGTGTTTTTTTTGCGTGGCAAGAAATTCCATCTAGACCACACAGAAAAGGGAACACCTTGATAGCACTCATGGCAAAAATACCTGTCTCAGGGCCGAAAATAGCCCAGTTGTGTGCGCAAGGTGCTGATGCTTTTAGGTGATCTTTTGCACATCTCCCCCTTGCGAAGTTTGCCCTTTACATGTACTGAATAAAATCAGGAGGGTTAATATTAAGAGACGACTTTAAAGATGTGACTGGCGTGGATGTTATCCATCATTGGACCTTCTTCTGGTTCATTCCTAAGTTTTTAGAACCCAACATGTCTGAAGCTTCGTGTTTTATTGAACCATGAAACAGCATCTTTTGCGACGCCCAAAAGAATGGAGTTTCTTGACAAAGGTTTTTTGTTGCACCACTTTTGGGGGGAGAGGACTACTTACTGGGAAGTATCCTAGCTCCTTTTTCATGAAACTTTGGAAGAGGATGTGTTTATTCCATTGAGAGATTGACAGACTTGGCTCACTGTTGGCTCAGCAATTTCTCCGGGTCGGGTTACTGCGTTTGCGCCCTGGTTGTTTCAGAAGCTTGGACGAGAAAACATTGAAATTCAAAATGCTTCGAACTGACCTTGGTGGAACTCCCCTCCAAGATGACCAGATGTATATGGGATGGGGTATGTTTGGCAAAAAGGTGCTTTAGTTGTGAGATGTGTATCATTCCAGAAATTATTGTTGATAGATGTTCATAGCATTGAATCTACGTGATGTCGTGACCGATAGTTGTCAGTCCTGTAAATGTTCTTAAATGTCAGATGATGTTACCTGTCAAAGGTCGTAAATCCTTCCAAAATGGCCCAATACTTCACGGAATTGTCACATGGTTGGTCAAATGTGATCAAATCCATGGATGTGAATTTTGCAGTGAAAGCCACGCTGGAGGGTATTATCATGGTATCACGGTATCACTCAGATTACTATACATGATAGATGGTTATACATAAATATGTTGATCTATATAATATAAATTGAACAATATATATATATAGCATACATATTGGTACCCCTGAGAATCCAGGTCATGAGTGTTTCAGGCAGCATTCCTAAAATCCCTGGAAATCCATATCTCTTTCTGTTTTTCAACGGGGAGGATTCAAAAGTCGGAAACCCAAATCCTTTTCCGCTGAGGAAATGCACTTCTTTCCGCTTCTCTCCGTGGCGGCTTCTCCGTTTTTTGGGGAAGGGTGGTGGTGATGGTGGTGATGGTGGTGAAGTGGGCAGGTGCCAGGTGTGCTTTTGGCAGTGGCTCATACAAACCTATTTTGAGGGATGATTTGATTATGTGTGATGGCAATCTCAGACATAGAGAATTGACTGGCATGAAACGCATGGAATTTTTAGTGATTCTACGTTTGAGACATCAAAAAGTGTCTACTCATGTGCAATTCAATATCCACGGATCCACCAAACAACTTTTAGAAATCATGACAGAATTGAACTGAAAGAACCCCCGGGTTTCGGGGTTTGTACAACCGGGAAACCTGACCAGAAAATATAAAACAAAAGCCTGTGGAACTGGGTTGGGTTCCCTAATTCGTTCTCAAATGATCCCATATCCCAAGACTGAATCAAGTACAAACTGTGTCAGATACCTGGTTACAACTGGCGAAGTGGATTGAACAATCTGTGAGGCGGAATTTGAATTCCTCAGATTATAGGACGATATTGTGTACCTGTACCTTTTGAACTTTTGAAGATGGATTGCAACATAGTTGACAACAAATTTGCTCAAAGCAAGTTCTTTGCATGTATTTGTTTTTTGGCCTGATTCTTACAGAACACTGCAACACTACGCACTGCTTCCGATTCGTGTATTCGGAATGCATCTAGGCACCAAAGCGTGTGTTCTTATGGTTTTATTCTTATTATCCTCTCCATTCTCAAGAGCCATGCCCTGAATCACCTTCAATTGGGCCCATTCCATCCGTTCCGAAGACCTCCAAGGTCTTGATTTCCCTGCCATGTCATGCCTTCCGGGCCTATGATGGTGTGCAAGAAGAGACAAGCCAAATTCCTTCAAAATATGTTGCTCGACCACACAAACGCAACGAGTATTGCCCTTATGGCCTGGGAGGATGGGCAATGTGACAACCATTTTAGTAATACACGAAAGGTGCTGGTTTCAGACTCTTGCACCGAAACAGATCTATTGAATAAAACTATCTTCAAAACTGGTTCAGGGGAAGATTTCTCAACTCATTTGAAAAGAGTGCTGAATCAAATAGATGGACATCTTAGTCCACAGATACGCAGTTGGACAACTCTATTGGGACATGGCCTGGCTGCTGGATGTTAGCCCACCCAAAAATGTCTCTAGTTCCTTAGTTGAGTAAGCTATGATGTTAGAGGTTTCTTTGTTACCTATCCATTTTGAGGTAGCTTTGCATTCATTTGGGTCTTGTTTTTTTGGTTGATAGCTTTTAAAAAGCCAATGGCGACAGTTGGAATCCTTCCAAAATGATCTCAGCTGCCCTGTTGTAAGGTCCTTGCCAATTCAAAAGTCGTGGACCTCACTGGTATCTTGGAGCAGATGGGTAAAAAAACTGTTGATTAGTGGTGTGTGATTTTGGTAGCAGTTTAGAGCTAGTTTTAGATTACAAACTGTGTCTTAGAGAAGCAGTTTTCCGAAGACTTTGCAACCTTTTGAAAATGCATTTGTCGTTTTTTTCCCTTTTTTCCCTGGAGATATGAATATATCTTCACGGGTTCAAGGACCATGGATGTGATGTGTAAAAAAAAGGCCGGGCGTCCTGGGCCTAAGACCCGTGATCAAATTTGCATGATTGCAAGAGCAAACTGGTGCTTGTATTAGTACCACGCAAATCTCCACCCTTCAAGCGCGAAACTGTAGCGTTGAGGGTCATTTGCTGCTGTAGATGATCATATAGCATGTTTGTTGTCATAGTAGATCTTGTATAAGTACTCTTAACTTATGACACAATCCTTACTGCATGAACTTGATGAAGGGTCGTGATGTTGCACTAGGTTCATCATACTGTATCTATTTGGCTGCTTTCATCCCAATTTCGATGCTGATCCCTTTACAGTCATGAACAACCTATCTTGCTATGTCCATTCTTCAACATTTGCCCTGGCATAACATCTGCGAAAAAACAACCACAATCTCAATTTCCTCCCTTGAAAGCCATACCAGAACAAGATGAAACAATGAATTCCAATGTTTTTTTCCGTCATACTGTTGATGGAAGAAATCCCAAACAACCACCCAACATGTATGAAACCCTGTAAATAATGAGAGATTTACCATATCAACTGGTTAGCCGGATTTCTTCCATCAACCGTAGCTTTGAAGATTATCAGGTTTGTTCAGTGGAAAGACTATGACTATGGATGGTGTGGCTTACAGATGTTGCATCTTCGTCTAAAAAAACTGCGGAACCGAAGAAAGGATGGGAGGCGTGATTTCGAAACGTGACCGTTGTTTGCTTTTTGTTGAGAAGCCCCCATATACTGTATATGGATTGCCTGAGTATATATCTTTATATGGATTCCGGGGAGGTATACAACAATATATGTATACATGTACCAATATTTTATATGCAATGTATATATATATATTTATATAAATTTATCTTTATTTTTGCATACATACACACAACTTCTAGATCGGCCAATGCCTAAGCCCCAGCAAGGTGAATCTCTGGCGAGCTGGAAACCATGCCAAAGATGACAGATTGTTCGTAGCATTTTTTGTATAATTGCATTCCAGTTCATCCATTCTTGGTGTCCCCACAAGATTTTGAGCTACATCCATATCTAGAAGTCCGTGATTTGACAATTGATCTTGCTGTACCAGTCATGAAATCTTTTTTTCAATCAACCTGTCTCTCTACGCTGGGAAAAGTCGTTGCCTCTCCGAAAGCAGGGAGTTGCAGAAGAACGTAAATAGCAATGTGAATAATTGTGCTATGTATAGACTATATAGATAATAATTTTATGTGATGTAGATGCTGTATACAGTCCTGGATATACATATTATCATATTTGTATAGAAACCAATTTGACCTCATTGGTATCATCCACGTCTGACTAGAACAAGCATGAATTAGTAATCAGAATCACTTTTTCTTCACATTACTGCCCCCGGTAAAGTCCGTTTCTGCAAAACAACCATCTGCAAATATCCGCTAAGAAGATGTAGCGGGACGGATAAGACCTCTCAGCTTCAGGTTTGGGTCAGCTATGGGAAAGGCTTCAAATCTTCCGAAAAAGTTGTCAAGATAGGAACATATTTCGGTTGCGAGGGTCAGTGCAAAAATGCCAATAAATTCAATAGTGTGGGGGTGTGATTAGTAACCCCACCTCTCCCAACAATTGGGAAGTAGAAGTAAACTATATATACAAACATAGCTTTCCAACCGGTTTTCAAGTGTCTCAGGCAAGAGCGATGCAGATGGACTTGGTTTGTTGAAGGCAACATTAAAAAAGAAACCACTCAAACCAGGAGGGTCGTGGTTTTGTGTATGTTTGTTGTTGTTGTTGTTGTTGTTGTTGTTGTTGTTGTTGTTGTTGTTGTTGCGAATCTATTGGTTTGCTGGAATCTGGGATAGAACACACTTGCATGTTGGCATGCAATATAGTCAGCTGGAAGATCCACCAACATGAGATGTACAATGCTTAAAATCTTCTTTGTGCGGTATATAGGGACTGTTCCAGCCAATTATATCCCTGGTGAAAAAACATGACAATGGAAACTCATCAAATCAAGTTTAGACACTTCCTTCAATCATCCCCCGCTAAGAATATGTTCATCCTTGTTTTAATGTTCCTCCCATAATCATGGATGTGGAAAACAAGGCCCTGCAAGCAGAAATTTTAGTTTCTCAAATTTTGATGTTCCACTTTCATGATTTCGAAGAAAGAGTACCCTCCCTAAGACTAACCCTGAAAATGGGCCCTCTCAAAAGGAAAGGATCGTCTCCCAACCACAAATTCTCAAGGGTAAACTTGCTGTTAGTTTCAGGGAGGGTAGCAACAACAAACAACATCATCGACTTATTGACTTGTTTTTTTTCCAAAAGGTTGAATCAACTAATGGTTCATTGTTGGTTTGGGGCCCGGTGGTTTGGATTCCTGAGATCCCCTTGTGAAAGGGATTGTTACTTTGGGGTATCCCGATTCGAACCCTAAACCACCGGGCCCCAAAGCACCAATCAACCATTAGCTTCACCAACATAGCCTCTGAAAATAGACCCCCCCCCCGCAAAAAAAGGAGATTCCTATTCGGAACCACCATTTTTTGGGGGGGCGATCTGTTAGTTTCAGGGAGTGTAGTTGATTGAACATCGACCACCTTTTTGTGGTACAACTTTTTTCACACTCAAGTTCCAGGCCGAGAGTTCGACCTCCCTGATCAACTCCTGTCCATTGGATGTTCGAAGAGTAGAGACTGGTGAAGGAGATGTATGGTTATGTATTATCATATCCAACCGGTGGAAATTGGGATATATGAATATGATATAACAACTTGGAAATTACCCACTTTAAACAAAAGACAACAGTTGTGAAAGAACAAAGATGATGTTGAAGTTGTGTTTTGATTTGAAGAGTTTTGGAGTTACAAGTTGCAGTTTCATTGCTGTAGATGAAATTTTCTGTTTGCTTGTGCGTTGATCATCTTCTATGGTCGAAACACTGTGAAAAAAGTATTGACACGCAATCACACATACACACACAACGGATTGGAGTGTGCCGGGTTGTTGATTTTTGTCACAAGGGACGGCATAAACATCTTTGCAAAATCAAATGTTGGGTAAACAATTATGGTGGCGCCATTTCTCTAGCAATCTTAATTTCTTTGGCAATGTTTTAATGTTAGTCCCTGGAAGTAAGATTTGTTGGCGCCTTTGGGCAGTTTTACGTTTCGTGAATGCATTGGTACCTTTGGTTCTTCCCATTTCTGTTGGCCTCTGAAATACACGCCTGACCTAGCTGGCCCCTGTGGAGATCTGGCTGTGGTGGTGGACCCAAAAGATCTGTTTGAATTGAGGCCGGGGAATTTTGACATCATTCAATTAAATACACTCGCTGAAGCTAACAGCAAGTTTACCCCTGAAAATTAGTCCATTGGTGGTTGGGAGACGATCCTTTCCTTTTGGGAGGGCCTATTTTCAGGGGCTATGCTAGCTTTAGGGAGGGTAAGTACTAGATGGGACAGTTGCCCAAAATGTTGCTTTAGTAGAATGCAGCGATCAGCAATACTCTGAGACAATGACACAACAATATAAGTGTGCATACAAAAATGCCAAGTGGTTTATGGTACTAGCGGAGTTGACCTTTTCCAAATGCCCCGAATCTGAATACATCTACACATGTGTACATGTATGATGCTCATATTCTTCAACAGTGTGTGTGTATGTTTATATACGTATTTGTTTGTTGTCAGCCTATGTTGACCTCTGTTTCACTCTGGAACTTTAGATTGTTTTTCATCTTCACTGAGGTTCTTCCTTGGCAGGTTTTGGTTTCAAATCCTTCACTCACTTTTCGTCGCCTGGCATGTGGATCCGCAAGGGGATGGAGGAACCTTCCATGGTAGGTTTTGCCAAGGGGATTTGTGGGGTAGCTGGCAAACAGTTGATCATCCTCACTCTGGAAGATGATCTTGAATTTTAACAGTTGTCATGAAAGCAAACACAGGATGTGTTTTTTTGGTAAATCCAAGTAAGGTCAAATGGTCATGCTGTTGGGTCATTTAGAAATCCCAAACAACCACCTGGCAACCAGTTCACCCTGTAAATAGTGGGATGATTTACCAACCTTCACTGGTGATCGTTGGATGTCAGCCATCAACAGTGTATTTAGCTTGATAAATCCATGTTTCTATTTAGATTCAGATGATTCATTTTATGAAGCATATATGATCTTATATGAAATGTTTCTCGTATTATGATTTGTACCTATGATATATGATATATCATCATGTATGAACAGAGCTTCACAAACTTAGCATACTTGCAAACCATGCACTGTACCAAGACATGAGTGCGTGATAGTTTTTGATAAGTTTCTTTTTCCAGTCCTTTCTTTCTGCTTTCTACCATGAAAACGTTTGTTAGATGTCACTTCTTGACATAAAGGATCTTGTGACCACTTCTCCTAACCTTTATTTCCTCCACAAATAAATCACTCCACCTGTGAGTTATGTGAAAATCTCCGGCTAGTTTTGGATCCTGCAAAAACCCTTAACTGTTTGGTTGGGAATTTTGTCCCTCCATTGTTAATCCAATTGTTTTTTTTTTGGATGTTGAAACTCCCGGAAAACTAGGCCATCAAAGTGCCTGGTCTCCTACAGCACCTTAAATCGTCGTTGGAATCTGGAGAACTCTCCAGTGGTGGGTGAATTGGTGGATCTCAGTACCTCGGAGTTCATGATGTTTTTTTCTCCCGCAGATTGTTATTTGTTTGTTTGGAGAACTATTTTGGGATAAGGGATGATATATAAGGGACTTAAGGAAGTTGAACTGTAGATTCGGTTGTCATTACTTTGGGTGGTGTGTGTGTGTGTGTGTGTGTTGTATGTTTTGGTTTGGTTGTATTTTGTTGATGATGATGCTCTTGTTCCTGCTATTGTTCTTAGTTGGAGGACAAGCTTAGTTTGGAGTTTGGGTTATGTCCCAATCTCCATGGAGATCCATTAGTATGGATACATGGACATGTGTTGGATGAACAATTTCTTTTATGTTTTGTCTTTTCTAGATTTATGGATGAAGCATCTCATGATACATCCGTATATAATACACCTCGATGTAGGTTGACGATGATATGCATACCGTAGACCACGTACTGCATATATGTATATATTTATGTACAATATACACGTATTGTTGGCCCGCCCCCTTCGACAGGTCCAAACATAGTCCTTACAGGATTGAGCTCCCACTGCATGGATATGCTATACACATACTGTAATTCCATATTATTTTCATCACAGAGAACCAACACATTACTAATTATCGTGAAAGGGCCACTTGAGTCCCGAGGATATGCTGCATGTGCTAAGGAGCTTCAGCTAACTACCCACTTGCAAAGTGGGCCTTTGAAAACTACCTTCCTTTTATAGTTTGTTTATCATTTCTGAACAGTGGCCTTCTTAGTTGTTTCACCAACAGTATATTTGAAAATGAGAGGGGCTTGTTGTGGGTTGTAAAAAATCAAGGGTTTGGAGGATTAATCTGAAAGATGATTGAAGATTAAACGTAGGATGTTTAAAAAGAAAAGATACACTTACGTGATGATGAACAATACAAAGCAACAATACAAAAAAAAAGATAGAGATGAAAAGTCAATTTTTATTTGAATATTTTAAGTCACCGGGATTACACCAATTAGAATAAATTGACAAAGGATTTACATAAATAATTAGATACTGCAAAAGATGAACATNAATCCTCACTAATTATAGATTTAGTGGGTCCCCAAACGTGCAAAATCCGCAACCCACAACAAGCCTTTTAGTTGAAAATATGGTTATATACATAAAAGGATAATATCTTGGCTTAACATTTTGTAACAACCCAACTGGGTCAACCTTAGATTTCATCCAGATTCCTCCAACATTCCGGTGTCGATTTGTAAGATCGGATGGTCATCAAATTAGGGCCAAAAAGGTTCATAAATTGGCTTCCAAAAAAAACGCCATGTTGATATATCGATATTTTGGGAGCGAGGAAAAACTCGAATTTTTGCAGTTTGGATGATGGGAGCCGAATCAAAAACTCTGGGGACTTTTGATTCAAATAAGTCCATTGTTGCTTCAAATGGTTTGTCCGAATCCCATGGCAAAACAATATTTAGAAAAACTATGACAAATTCCCTATATGCTGCAACCAGTCGAACTACAACATAACCACAAAAGCGGTATTTCTAAATTCAAAAGGTCTTCTCAAGGCTTTTTTTCAACTCCAATTGGTTATTTATAGATATTTGCTATATAGTTGTGATACCAATTTTCACAAAAGGTTCGTGTCTTTGAGCGTTTCGCCAGGTGTTGCTTTGATGAAGGGCCAAGCTGAAGTGGTTTTGCCAAACGGTGCCGGGGTGGGGTGTTTTTCACCGCGAGAGCCAGAGATTTAATCAATGTGAAGGGTGGGTACCCTTTACGGCAATAGAACTCCTAGAAAAAAAAAGCCATAAAAAGATGATTCTTGGGGGTTGCTGGCCCGAAAATGATTGATTTCCAAAAATAGATGAACCAATAAAAGAAATGTTAGCAACATGTTTGGTCCCTTTTGGTACTGAAATGTTGAGGTATAACCATATATATGCCATACATGAAATATGACATCGAATCTTGAAATGGTGGATTATTACAGCTAGCCATGTTAGTTCATATGGGGGTGAACATTTTTTTTCCAGCCTAGTAAGGAAAAACGGATGCCTGGCATATGGTGGAGTCGTGTTTGGCTCTCGCAGGAAAGCAGATGAGATGTTGCACTGCAAAGGATGCTCCCTCGTCAGTTCTCGTGGACATTTCCACAAAGAGGAATTCCTTGGATGGAACGGCACTGGAGGGATTGCAGCGTTTTGGGAGTTTTAACAAAAAGAAATGCAACTTGACATGAGTGGTGAATTGTGGGCAAAGGGAGCCCTTTTGACAAAAATCAACTTTGATTATCTTTATAGAAAAAGTCTAATCATGCCGCATGGCAACCTTCCCCGGTTTGCCATATTTTGAGGTTGTTTGCAGTCCCTCCAAACATGATTGAGTGGTTCACGATCCAAGCCTGTAAGCATCGACACACAATTCATCTTTTGTACAGCTCAAAATGTTCACTGAACAATGCCTTGGAGAAAGAGTAAAGGCTATTCATTTGAACACAAGATGGTCTATGATAGTCTAATACTCCTCGTAACAAAAAACAATTGAAAAACACATTATACTGGTACTGATGCTTGTACAGCCCTTATAGTTTTTTTTATCATTTCAATCTTGAACGATCTTGGGAAGAACTTTTGACTTTGAGCGTGCAGTATTCGATGTTTACTACGCTGGGAGAAACCGCTCAATAAAGGAATCCCTATCCGGTGACCCCATGTCGAAGCCCGTATCGAATGCATGCTAAATCCATATTGATATAGATATGAATTGCTCGTTCGGAGCAAGTGTTCACTTCTCATATCCTACAGATAGGCATGAATTTGATTCAGTGTTTATTTTCTCTTGGTCAACTTTCCATTACATTGTACATGTAGACAAAAACAACCAATCCAAAAGCTGGTTCTTTTTCATGTTTTGTTTTTTTCCCATCGATTCTACGGTATCAGCTGACTTTTTCCCCCGAACAAAAAAAAGCACCTGCCGATGTGGGGGAAACCCGAGGCAATGGCTTGCTGGGTTCTCTACTGGGAAATAGCTACCATTCATGGGATTCTTGGCTGGTTTTGACCAAGAAAACTCTCCCTGTGATGTGACCCAATCTGCTGCGCAGTGAGCACGTATGATGATATATCAAACTTTGATGATTTTGATGAAGGTTAACATGAACTTGTGTATTACGTGTCATTTGTGGATACAGGATATACCTTTGCAACATAGATTTGAATCTTTCAAAAAACAAGTGTAGATGTTACGAAATTGATGCATGACAACCAAAAACATAAATATCCCAATACCCAAGTCATTCTACTAATATATAGCCAATGCATGTTTGGTTCTAAATATAGGCACGAGCATCACCTGCGCCAGTGCAAACCTTTGAAGGACAAGTGGCCGAACAATCGATGCTTTGTGATGTCTCAAGACATTCCGCTACTCAACATGTTTAAGTGGATGAGGGAAGGAATCTGTTGCCAGACCGTTTGTAGAGTGTAAATTGTGTTGATTTTAGTGGAAATCTTGGTGGGATATGCTATACATATACGACATGTGCACGTAGGTTTGTGTGTACAATTCCTGCTTGTAAATTTTTGTAACTTGCCGAGATCTATGCATCTGTTTTTGCCTTTGCGGTTTGATTCTTCAGTCCGAAAACAACAGCAACAGCAACAGCAACAACAACAACAACAACAACAAGACCCGCAACAGGTAGTGTGAGCAGTAGGAGTAGTTGTCGTTGGTCGTCGTCGTTGTCGTCGTCGCGCTATAGTCCTATTATCCCTGCTTATAATAAACAATTTGGGGAATTCAGACATCTTCAGGCTAATTTGTTTGGTTGATTTTTTGAGCGAAAAAAAGATATGTGGTTTTGATCACTTGTTTCATCTGAGGTCAGATATTCTGAAACTATTGAAGTGGGACGAGGTTCCTTTGGTTAAGCAGTGATACTGGTTTGTTTCAGAAGTCCAGTGGATCACCATGTTGATGTGGAGAATATCGCATGTTTCATAGGTTCTTTTTGAAATCTCAACTAGGTTCTGGATTTTTTCATAGTTAGTGTTTGGAAAGTGTTTCGAAGTCAGGGATGCTTTTTGTATTTTGAAGTATCGGAATTTAGTGGAGCTACTGCGGATCTGTTCGTGGTGACCCAATTTGGTGATAGGAATGATAGTTGACTCCGTCACTCCTTCAACCCAGCGAAAAGATGTTGGCCGAAATGGACCCTGCACACTACACCTCAAGTTTTCTTTTCTACACAACTTAAGGATTGATAGGAGATTCTTAAAGGTTCCTTGATGTTGACCAGTCCTGACATTTTTTTGGGGGTGTGAATTCTGGCTTTACTTCTAGGAGGTAGGAGTAGATGGCACATGATAAGCCGTGTTCAAAAACCTATGTTTTTGGGTTGTTGCCATGTATTTTGAACCCAAAATACTGAATATTCATTATTGAGTTTGGGATTCGTCTGTTGGGGGGTATGAGTTCAGAGGTGAAGCAACCTGCACAGCATCCGATTTGCTACCATTGTTGTCACTTCATCGGCCTGCAATAACTTGCGACCTGTCGGTATGAACATGAAAGCCGATGAAATGTTGCATTATTTGTAAGTTTTTTGGATGTTCTCCATTAACCATGCAGTCATGTGAAGTATCCTCACCCCAGGTCGTCCATAGGGGCACGGTACCAACTGCAGTAATCCGATATGATTTGCGTGTATATAATATGGTATATACCCAGCTGGTAGTCAGGTACCCATTCTTAGTTTTTATCACCTTCATTCAAAACAGGTGATCGCGCATGTATTCCAGAGTGTTTGACGTGGTCATAACCCTCTTGGTTTTCTTAGGCTTATTGCAGAGGTGTTGACCCACTTGAAAATGGGCTACGGCATATTTGTCCCCTATTCTCCATTTCCCCAGCTCCGTCAACCGCTCGCACTCAGGAACAGCAACAGCAACAACAGCAGCAACAGCAACAACAACAGCCACAGCAACAGGAAGAGCCACAACCACCACCACCTCAGCCACAGCTGCTGAAACAGATTTGGCAGTTGGGAGTGCGAGTGGTGAGCGCTACAACCCAGCAAACCATCTCAGGTGCAGCTTCTCTAGTGAAGGGTGGAAAAATTGAGAGTCCTGCCTTCCAAGTAGGTCAAACAAAACAATGAGGGATCTATTCATTCCAAAACTGCTCCTTGCGGTTCCGAAGCATCGGATGTGATATCTTATTAGGATGTCTTTTTTTTGTTTGAAGCCCGTAGTACAAAGAAGTTCATGGTCCATCGGGTCCATCGCTTCGTACATATGAAACGGTTCCCTGCTCCTTTCGATGAGGTGGCTGAATTTTATGTTTTTTCTGTGTTTTTTGTTTCAGGGCCCTTTCGATACACAATGTTTTAATTTGTTTTTTTATGTTTTATAGGATTGCAACATTTTTTCCCAACAAAACAGAGCTCGTTTAAGTTGCATTTGATGAATACAGTTCCAAACATTGATCTCCATTCACCAGTTTTTGATATGTGACTTTGCCAAAGTGAAGTAGAAGTCAAGATGTCTCTTGAGCCAGTAGTTTGTGGAAAATGACACCTACACTCTGGTCAACTAACATAGCTGGATGGAAAATGGACCCGGATTTGAAGATGTATTTCCTATTGAAAATGGTGATATCTTATTGCTATGTTTGTTTACCAGACGGTGTTTCAGGGCGATCACTTAACTCCAGCGCTGCAAGGTGCAGAAGTTCGCATCTTGAAAGAAGACGGGTTCCTTGGTCGAAAAACGACACGGGTTCCACGGGGGCACGGGGGGGGAGGGGAACATGATAAGTGGATTTTATGGGAATCCAAGGGCACAACCCCCCGATGTCACCCTTTCAGGGCCTCGTTACAAGGGAGGGTGTGGCATTGACGAAGAAATTTGGTGCAAATACAACACATGTCAGGGATGACTGCATAGTAGATAAACTTGGTGCTTTGTTTTCAAAGCTATGAATGGAACATCTTGGTCTGCCGTTTGATCGGGGCCCCGACCTTCTCCATAAACGATTGCACGACCAAACTGCCAACCTCACAGATGTTTTGTGTGGCTTAGTATTAACGGGACACCTTCCAAAGATGTTACGTATGGATTCCTTTCCAACAGATGTCTGAAGTTGTTACTTCGCCGGGGGTATCTTTAGAAGATGTTTTCACAGTTCATCAGAAGCTCTCTGAGAATTGAAGGTTGTGCCGTTGTGCCATGTTCGTCTCAAGGATTTTTTTTCAGAGATTCCAATTGGGCAACATGACAACGCTTTCGAGTTCTCAGCCATTTTGGCCGGGAGAGTACAATCAGTCTGGCTGGTAACCAGACTAAACCAGCTGGGAAAATACCTCTCATTGGGTCAATATGTGCATAATTTATCAAATTCATCAATGATTCTGAGAGTGTGTTGATTTGGAAATTTGAATTATTCAAAATTGATTAGTCTAATTTGATTTATCCATCAAAATATTTGGCTCAAGAATTGCCTGTCCGCGAATTTGGGTGCGGTCATGTTATGGATGTCTTAGCTTTCTAGGCATGGAAAAGCCTCCGAAGAAAGGGGCGACAGGAATGCCGAAGAAGAGATTGAAGAAAGAGAAGGATGCAGCGAAGTCATCAAAAGATGATCTGCAGGATGGAGAAGATGAGACTGAAAGCAAAGATAGGGTCGACTCAAAGCCTGCAAAAGGAGAAAAGAGGAAGAATGAAAAGAAAGGAAATGATGAAGATGAGAAGATGAAGGCGACAAAAAGGTTGCACTTCAAGATGATGAGAAAGAAAAGCTTGTACAAGGCTTGAGTTGGAAAAGCAGAGATAGGCAAAAGATGAGAGAGAGAAGGCGAAAAGATCTACAACGCCTGAGTCTGAAGGTGTTGGCCCTGAGGATGGATCCAACAATGAAGGGCATGACGTGAGGACCGAGAGGTGAAGAGAGTTTCTGAGTTCAGCTCAAGGGTTGTGACGCGTAGCGTCAAAACTCCATCTCATTTTGAGGTCATGCATGTTCCACCGGCTGCTGGCCATGAGCTCCCACATAACATAGATGTGAGCTCAAGGACGCCATCGCAACTCAAAGAAGTTGTTGCAAATCATAGGGCCGGGCTTAGGGAGTCTGGAGGACAGATCAAGCCGTACACAACTGCTCAATCGGAAAGCATGGTTAAAAGCCTCCTTGATGCAATAAAAGCCTCCTCTTCACATTGTGGCCTTTTGTTTCAAGTCTTGATTGATTAGCTATCTCAACTGTGTTTGGGCAGATCATGAATTTATGCAAGCAACAAGACGATTGCGTTTTGGCAACAACGGAACCTATAGTGGTTGCAGCGATGTGCGAACATATTCTGTCAAAGAGGAGCTCAATGCATGCTATAACCATGCAGTCTCTGCTAGCAGTGGGCGAAGCTTGCTGCTCAGGGTGAATGAGACTGAATATCAATCAGTTCTGGATGTGATCTCAATCTTGTGTGGTAGCCAACCCACATATCAATTGAGGGATGTCAAAGCAGGTGAGCAACAGCCTTATGTTTGCAATTGGTCTGCAGAGTCCTTATCGTTGCATGTGGCGATGGTTCATGAACAGACTGCTCCCAGCACGTTCACACATCTGCATCAACGAATGAGATCTGGAGTGCAGGTATTTGATCGCCAAACACTTTTGAAACGGCTACGCATCGTGTTGTTGAGTCTCACTGACCCTGACGGACTGCAAGACGCAGTCATGGGTTTGGGCAACATATTGGTGAGATGCCCACCATTGTTACAGTCGCTTGTCGTCGTTAACTGGCTCGTGGAGATTGAGCTCCAAGTTGGCAGTGAGAGTCATCTGCACCCTCGCACGGATGTTAACCCTACCCCCCACAAACCCGGTTGCCAACGTAGTAGTCAGTGCATTGGCCTCGACTGAGGAAACTTGGATATAGCGCTGCGCGAAACCTTGCCCTAGGGTTTCATCCTGACAATACCACAGTGGTCAACATTGCGTTCTGACTGCACCGAACCTTCAGCGAAGAAGAAATTTCTTTTTACAATGGAAACAGGAAGTTGAAATTCCAGCAATAAGGTTTGTGGAGGAGGCGTGGAAGCAGGACCAGGAGCCCAAATATTTTACTCCTTTCCTTAGGAGAAGGTTTCAAGAATGGTTTGTGGCTGCACTATCAGGACAGTGCATGCAAACGGGTCCACAGGATCTGCGGCGACAAATCCAAGAGTTTCAGCTGTAAAAAGCCCATCTGCAAAGGCACCTCGATAACCCCCTTCCAATCGTGTAGCACTCGAACCACATGCTGGCCCGGTGACCTTATGGGGGTGTGGCGCACATGGGTTCCTATTTTGGAACCCAGAGATGGGGCCAGGTGAATAAATGAATGAATTGAATTGAAGTGAAGTGAAATGAATTGAAGTGAAGTGAACTGAAGTGAAGTGAAGTGAGGTGAAGTGAAGTGAAGTGAGGTGAAGTGAAGTGAAGTGAATTGAAGTGAAGTGAAGTGAGGTGAAGTGAAGTGAAGTGAGGTGAAGTGAAGTGAAGTGAAGTGAATTGAATTGAATTGAATTGAATTGAATTGAATGAATGAATGATTGAATGAAAGAATGACATGACATGATGGACCCGGTGATGCATGAACCACCTTAAGCAGGATTTTGCATCAAGGTGAAATCTACAATTAACTTTGTGTTCGATGAAATTACCAGATCTTTGACCCCGTATTTTGCCATATCAAGGTCCCATGTTCCTGAAAAGCCTTCGTTTGGGAACAACAAAAGAATCTTTGTCAAGGTAGGTAACCGAAGTGGGCCCATAATCGAAACCTAGAAACTGTGGTACCGACTGTTGACTGTGGCTGGGCTGGTTATGACTTGTTTTCCATCCATAAGAAACATGACGCTATTATTGGATGCATCTCCCTCCCAGCAACATTGTCCACCAGAATTAGTATATTTGCTGTAGGGGATCCCTATTATAGGGTGGGGGATGCTGATACACCTCTAGAATCATGTTCACACGAGGTGTAGGTGAAATAGATGTTCGGAGATGGACCTTTGAAAAATTTAGAATCCTTTTGATTGATTACATGCAAAGTTTAACATGGAACCTGAACATGATTGTTTTCAGTAGGGATCTCCTTTTTCGGGAGGCATTTTCAAGTTCCATGTTAAACTTCAGCGGTGTATACCGATTATGATTATAGTAACCTATCTTCTCTGATACTGTAGATTCATCCGAAGTTTGTTCTTCTTGCACATCCAGACAGTGAACTATATAATATGGTACTCCTTGTCTAGTAAAACGGAAAGGATAGGGACCTTCCCTTGTGACCTTGGGTCTTTGTTTTGCAGATATTGAAAGTTTTCTGTATAGTTTTTAGTTTGTCCTATGTTTTAGTTCCGCTTTTCTTTGTAGACTTTGTGTGTTTTTGGTTTCAAAGTCCTTCTTCAAGACTTTTCCAACTTGTCCCAAAAGAACACAACCCCAAATTCCAAATCCAAAATAAAGTGGTTTTGGATTCAGAAGTCCTCAAATTTTGGGGGTTCAACGGGTTATGTAAGTTGCTGCTGTTCGTTTGGGACTGGATTTTTTTTGTCGGAAGCTGTATACCTCAGGTCTGAATTGCTGAAGGAGAGCTCCAACGATGTGGGAGTAGCCACCTTTACACTCCACGACGTATTAAAAGTGCGGATCTCTGTGCAAGCAGATGCTTGGTGAAATGGGTTTGGTTGAGTTGTTTTATGAAGGAAATTGGGTTGGAGTGCTTGCTTGGTGGATTGTTCGCACATTTTCTGTTTGTATTTGGTTGTCATTGTGAGTAGCGCTCTTGTTGGTTTCATTGTGGTTACTGTTATTTTTCATGGTGGTTATTGTCGGTAGTAGTAGCAGCAGCAGCAGCAGCAGCAGTGGTAGTAGTAGTAGTAGTAGTAGTAGTAGTAGTAGAAGTAGTAGAAGTAGTAGTAGAAGTAGTAGTAGTAGTAGAAGTAGTAGAAGTAGTAGTAGTAGTAGTAGTTGTTGTTGTTGTTGTTGTTGTTGCTGCTCTATGTTACTTTTGCTGCTATTTCTGTGGAACACATCTTGCCGATTTTTTGGGGAATGGCACTGGAGTTTTTTTTCTTTGTTCCCCAGGCTGGTTACCTCATTGTTTCGCGGGCCCACCGATGGAAGCATCCCAACGATGGCCGGAGTGATTGCCACTCGGAGAGCGGAAGGAAACGCAAAAAAACACAAATGACACAACTTAAAACCCCACAAAGGCGGTGCTGGTAAGTGTTCCTATGATAGAGGTATTGATTGTATATAAGGCAAAATAGATTGTGCATCTCTCAGATGTTTGATGTTGTTGAAGTTTTACAATTGACCGCAGAATTGCTCACAAACAGAACAGCAAGGGAACCACATTGATGTTGTGAGAGTTTGGAAGGTCGTATAGTTGTAGCACGTCTTGTTACAGCCTTCTTGGTGGAAACATTGAGTGGACTGTCAATTTTTTGTCCAAGGGACAGGTGTATTAATGAGGCAAATTTCATGAGAACTTACAACTCTTGGCCTTTCATGCATGCCATTTTGCGAAGCTGGGGTCACAAGGGCTGTTTTGCTCAATGTTTGTTCACCAAAATGATGTTGTGTTTATTTGATGGATCATGAATGGTCATGGATACAGGAAATGTGTTTGTAAATGCTACCTGCAAAAAAATAATGTTTCCAAAACCATTTTTTCACTTTCACGACCAGATTGATTCCTCAACAAACATGATGTAAGTCTAGGCCAGGCAACGTGGTTTTTGTTTTTAGCTGCTTCCCAACATGTTTTTTGGTCGCTCAAAGATGTCATTCCCAGCATTGTGTGAGGTTATGGCGAAGAGATGCTTGACAACGGAAATGTTTGGAGTCCGTTTGTTTTTTTACAGCTGGGTACCATCTTAATCCAAGCCCCAACACTCGGTACTAGCAGATAGGCTTGGTCCCATGACTGGATATCTATTACTTACACAGTGCCATCGTACAAACAACACATGGGTATTGATATAAGTTGATGTTTGTGTTTTGCTTTTCTTTTTTGGTTTGCAAGTGAAGGTACCTCAAGAAAGGATTCAGAGGCTGGTGCAGTATAGATATAGACATGTATGGAGAGACTTTTTCTGACAAGTTACATGAATTGAACATCAATAGAATTCTGCATTCGAGGCAGTCCTTAGCCTATAGCAGTTGCCGCAAACACAACAACATGTTCATCTTGAATGTGGATTCACAACAGCTCAAGATTTTCAATGGATACATCAACCTCCACTCAAACTGCGTTCTGACTTCTATTTTTGGCTGCTTCAGTTGAGCAGTTTTCCACATGTTTTAGCACTTTTGGACCACAAGTGATAGATGGATCTCTCTTGTGAAGCGGAGATACGTTCATTTTGCTGTGAACAAGTGAAAAGTGAGTTTCATGTTTCGGATGTTTATGTTTGTGAACAAACATCAGTGAAAACAAGTTCAACAAACATCAGCACAAGTTCTAGTAAATCCGGCCTCCTGCCT
Organism: Breviolum minutum Mf 1.05b.01; assembly: GCA_000507305.1. Classification (NCBI taxonomy): domain Eukaryota; class Dinophyceae; order Suessiales; family Symbiodiniaceae; genus Breviolum; species Breviolum minutum. Next base: position 846 of record DF242760.1, on the reverse strand, counting down.
GCAAGGGGAAACAAAAAAGAGATACATCTATCTATCATATATATACGGGGCCAAACATCATTCAAATCACCATTCACGTTTTGCACACCCGCGATCTCAGGGAATGCTTCACGCAATTGGCTTTAAGTCCAAAGTTTCGATCATGACCACATCGGTCCATCGGTTTATCCAGCGCTTCGCGAAATGATTGAACATGTATCGTTGGAGAGTTCACTCAGTTGGCTGGTGATGAGCTTTTCTTTTTGATTTTTCATTTAATGAAATGACCATCCAAAATGAGGAAATACTTGGTTGACCACTAGCCGGTTGATAGATTCATGGGCTTTTCTATAGCTCTGTGAGGGTGGAGTAAATAGATCTGAAGCTGTCAGTATCAACAAACTTGCCAAGAATTGCAGGTGCTAAAAAAGGGCGCGTTTCCTTGGTCAACCGTGACAGGTGTTGTTGTGTTTTCTCAAACCGTCTCAGATGTCGGTGGTTTTCCAAGCGGTTTAAAACCATAACCGACCGCAGGGCGAATTAAAAAAGCAACGGACCAACGAAGAATCCTCAATAACCTGACATTTCAGGCTAGAAATGTTCCCACAAATTCCATTCTTTTAGAATTACTTTCCAGGGAACTAACATATCCTTTTCCCAAGGTGGGATATGTTAGTTTCCTGGAGGGTAGTTTAGTCACGGGACTTGTGACATTCTGAACTCTTGAACTTTGAACATTTTGCCATCGACATGCCTGGCAAAGTCTCACAGTATGGACGCCTCGAAGCATGCGTGTCAGTCAACATAAGACTGCATTTCCAAGTCAAGTCTGTTATGGCTATAGTTATATATACCTATATTTGATAT
>DF242759.1:0-50824 GCA_000507305.1 Breviolum minutum Mf 1.05b.01 | reverse complement strand
ATTATATATATATATATATGATTTTCTAAACAGCAAACCAAAACTCTGGATATACCATGGCAAATCCATGCAAATCCAGCCATGTTCACCTGCCTAATCCTTGACAAAAGTGCTGTTTTAGATGGTGTCAATCAAACTTCTTTTCCATAAAAAGACTTGGTTCAACATCCAATATGATGGCCAACCATTTATTGTGCCACCCGCAAACAGGTGCAAGTACAAAATTACAATGATTACATCAATGCACTAAGATATATCTTGAGGATTCAACAGCAGGCTTGCCAGCAATCACAACTCAGATTTTGCTATAGGTTCGATGGGACTGATATACCAATATAGACATCCAAACACCTTCTGAGGTTTGGTTGGTGCTTTTTTTGGCATGGTTTTTTGGCGCTCCAAATATCCTTCCCAGGAGGTGGCCCTGGATGTCTAGGGATATTCAATATGAATCCATTTTTGAGTGCTTGGCTATCAATTAGGATGATGATTCCACTTCTTTGCTCATAGACAATGGTTAGAAATCACCATTTCCATCCATCCATTTTAAAAACTGGTTGGCTTATAGTACCAGGTGGGAACCACGGGAAATTTTACCCAAACATGGATGGAAAAAAACATCTTCCAGAACCCAAATGCTCCGAATGTATGGATTGTGCCGCGGTATATTTACCTACATGAAAGGTGAAAAATGGCCACATTATTTACCTACATTACGGTTGTATAATAACTCCAGTTGTAAGGGGTGGAAAAAATAATAGTTGCAGCCATTTATTTTCGGCCATGTATAGGGCCCCATCAATCCATTTGTAACCGGCTGGCATTCGGGTACCACCCAGTTCATTACCCATACCATCCATGTACGGTATATTTACCTACATTTACCATCAAAATCAACCAAATGTAGGCAAATAAACCATACATGGATCCTATGGGTTATTCACAGCTTATACTATACATCGCCAGTTGATCACCTCCCATAATTTTTCACCATACAAAATCGCTCCAACAACCCGAGGTCTGGACCGCCAAGAGTTGAATGGCAAAGCGTCGGATGAGACCCAGAGACACCTCGGGTATAGATTTACCTATCATGGATAGCTGAAATTTATGGAAGATTAGTAGGTTTAAATATCCCATACCATGCATGTATGGTATATTTACCTACATTTGGTTGATTTTCATGGTAAATGTAGGGAAATATACCATACATGGATTCTATGGGTATGATCCATACATGGATCCTATGGGTTTGTGGCCAAAAGAATGCCTGAAACTTAGCGAAAAAAATGAGTGAAACGCACATCATAGCTACAAAAAAATGATTGAATCTCACATCATAGCATAAACAAAGGCTTGGATAATATAATATATCAATATATAAATATATTATGATAGATATATTGATATATAAAAAACCCAGTTTCATTTTCTTGGCAAAATTTTGGTGTTTGAGCATCAAATGAAGCTGAAGAAAAAAATGCCCAATCTGTCAGCCAATGACCAAAAGATTGAGTTCCCGCACGCCCTGGAAATTATTGTTCCTTGAGTCATGACGACGTCTGTTTGCTAAACAAAAGTTCCGTCAAATTTCATCTGTAAATATTACCCTTAAATTATGCTCCATGTATGGAGCAAATTTACCTACATGAATGGCTTGAACTCATTGTCGATGCATAGGTAAATATTCCATACATGGAGCTGGGCTATAACAATCTCATTTTCCCTTTGTCCACATGAATCAAAGAATCAGAAAAACTGACGAATCTGACTCTTTCATCACCATATATACGTTGCATGTGCATATTCAGCATATATGCATTTAAATAGACCGGCTCAGTTGCGTCAGCTGAGCTTCCGACTTGATAAATTCATAGAGGTTGATACTCAGCAATTCAAAGGTGATGCAAAGGTGATTCCTGGAGGTTGATGTGCTTCGATGAGGATTTCGGTGGGTTGTCCCCCCCCTCCCAGTAAGAGTGGCATTTCCGATGGTTTTTTTTTGGATCGCCGAGCCTAAAAACTACTAAAAATATATAATAATACAAAGTGGTGACCAGGGGGACAACCCAAGTCACATCCAAAAAAATACCCATCTCGGAAGAAACGAACGTGGTGGAGATGTGGAAGTTCTTGATAAAGTTTTGTATGACCCGGATGTTTTTGCGTTTTTTGGACCGATTTTTTGATTCGATGTTTTATTTGTTTCTTAATTTTGGAAGGATGTTTGTTCCTGGTTGGTGGTTTCAACCCGGTTGAAAAAATGTTCGTCAAATTGGATCATATCCCAAAATAGGGATGGAAAGAAAACATATTTGAAACCACCACCCAGTAACTATCCCATAGGGATCATTGTATTGTATATTTGTCTAGATTTACCATCAGTTACCATTAAAACCAACCAACCTAGTTTTGGTTCACACCCAAAAAACAACAGAAAAAAAAACACGCCCCCCCGGTGTCCGGAAGTAAAAGTAGTCCATCATATGCACGACCTGGAGAAGGATCAAAGGCTGGTGGGAGGGCGAGCTATGGGGCACACCTACTGTTTCAAAAATGGAGCGTTTTGGGGCCCCTATGAATGGCATTGTTTAATGTACAGTTTAGGGGTAAGTGACCCCAATAAGTAGAGTTATAACTTATAACCCTACAACTGGTAGCGGCCAGTCTTGTAGCTTAACATGATCCACATTTCTGAGCTATTCTTTGGAGGAAACTCCACCCCAATAGGCACAAATTTCCTTGACACCAAAAAAACCTCCACCTGGTAAGTCTGGTGACCATTGGGATAGTTAATAAAAACGTGACCCCAACTCAAAGGTTGGACACAGCACTATATAACCAACTAGCAAAAATGGACAGGTCACGAATTGCATCAAAACCTACCCCCCAAAGAAAGCCATCTCCACATATCAACTAGATATCATTCAACAGCCTCCCCCAACCAACCAGCAGCCCCATGTACATCTCCCCCCCAAACGGCACATTCGAAGTACTTTCGAGGTCGCGTTCTCGAAGATGTTCCAAGATCTTGACTTCCACCAAGGCCTTCAAAAACACCATCGGCAGCCCAACGACCAACAACTTTCGTCGAAACCGGACTCAACAAGCACAGGTTTCGCCCACGCTTCCAGCGTTGAATGAACAGCGCCTGATGATGAAAGCGCTTTTTGTTGCGGACCTTGGGTCACAAAAAGGTTCGTTCAGAGTCATAAAAGTACTTGTTGTTTGATGCACATTAAACTAACCCATTCAAAAAAAAGTGTGGAAGTCAGTTGGAGTTTTTTTTCAACATGAAAATCGAGATGGGAAATTTCACCAAAAACGCATCTTAACCACCAGCAAATTTCTGAGATGATCCAAAACTCGAGCCAAAAATCTCCAATCATCATGTCGTGTTAACCCCCTTAAATTTGTAATGTATTACTGTATGACCCCTCCCAGAAATTAACAGCAAAAACCCCTGAAAATTGGTGGTTGGGAGACGATCCTGTCTTGGGAAACAACACATTTTCAGGGGCGACCTGTTAGTTTTAGGGAGGGTCACAAACCACATCAAAACAACCCATTCACAGTGACACTTATCAATTGCAAACCCTAGAACGAAAAGGTAATTCAATTCGTGACCTGTTCTAGTTGCTGGTTTCAACCCATTTGAAAAATATTAGTCAAAATGGGAATCTTCCCCAAATAGGGGTGAAAATAAAAAATATTTGAAACCACCACCTAGTGTTCTTTTATCCTCTCTTTCTCCCCTGTCCAACCACCCACCATTGAGTGTTCGGGTCACGAGATTTGTTCACTATCCCCATGAGGTGCCAGCTTCTTCCTTTTCGTGACCTTTTCATCCCCTATAGTTGCAGGTCACCAACAACCATTGAAAAGGGTCACAAAATAAACCATCCCCAAAAAGGTCACTAACGGAAGAACCAAAATAAAGGCAAGTCCTTATTTCTTGTGTTTCGACTGCAAGAAACCATCTTCAAGGCCACACAATTGTTGGTCTTGAAGTCGAACCTGGCAATTTGATAAACTTACACCCTTTCGGTTTTGCCACTATAAAAAAAACATATAGTCCCCAATTTTGGATGATTCAGATTTCCTACTAAAAGAGTAGCTTGTAGTGAACACCGATTTTTCTTAATGATCCACTTGGACTTCCAGGACACACAATTTTGGGGATGAAGCTGCCCTACGAGGATAGGATCTATGGGACAGGTATATTTATACAAACATTTGGTTTATTTTATGAAATCAATCAGTATAGGTAAACATGCCCGTCTCATGCATCCTAAAACTGGTTGCCACCCACCTTGTATGGATACTGGTGCTCTCTGGAGTTGCAAGTTCTTAGGACCAAATTTGTGGAGCAAACAAAAGGTCATCCTTTGACGGATCCATGAAGGACTGGTACCCTCCAGGGAACTAACATATCCCACCTTGGGAAAAGGAAAATCATCTTCAAAATGCCATTTCTGGGGGATATGTTAGTTCCCTGGAGGGTATACTTAATACCGATCCATGCATGGTTGATTTCTATGATAAGCCCTAAGGATCATTGGACCTCAACATATCTAGTTTTGAGGGATCAGGATATGTCAGGATTCTTAGGAAATGCAAGTAAATATATCATACATTGACCCTATATTACCCACGCAAGTTTCTTGTACCTGGTAATTCTACTTGGTGACCATTTTTGTTGGGATGGTGAAATTGTGATCTTTTCAAAGTGTTCAGTGACCTCCAAGTAGGAGGGCAACACAGGCCAGGCATTGAATCACCTGGACCTGGGTACTGTTAATGAAAGACATCCTGTTGATACTGTTGATGGTTCAGAAATCTGGCTAACCAGTTGAGGTTGGTAGTTTTTCTCATTTTTTACAGGGTTTCTACATCCCAGGTGGTTGTTTGGGTTTTCTCAACCATCAACCGTATTAATGAAAGAAATCCTGTTGACACATCCGTGACGATAAACAATGGCCAGCATGACGATCGTACCACTTGGCCAAACGAGCCCTTGCCCAGCGGATTAAGTACCTGCCAATTCAATATAAGAGAACCCAAAAATATACCCCAAACGAGCATATCCCAGGCATCCCCAAACCCCCCCTTATAAAAGGAATTCCTTCATAAAGTATTGGTTGGTGGTTTGGGGTATGTTCCAGGGGTATATATCTTGGAAAGTCATTAGAATGAATCATCTTCACAACTCCACTTGTCTTCATGAAATCCTCAAGGGTCCAAGTCGCTATTTTTTGAATGGTATTATTTCCATAAAAAGCAGTGTAATTAGTACAAGGTGGGATCCAACCAGTTATAAATGGAGTTATAAGTTTTAACCCCTATAAGTAGGGTAGGGTAGCGCACCTTGTAAGGGTTGATCATCTACAACTTCAGTTGACTCTGGTCGGCTTGACTTCCAGAGAATTGATACATTTGTGCCTCGTAGCGATACAAGATGTGATCGTGCCTTGGCCAAAAAACACAAAATCGAAGCGCTTTTGTAAAGTGGAAAGAAATGTACTACAAGGTAGGCCCCGGAACTAGTTATAAATGGAGTTATAACTCTTATAAATGGTATAAATGAGTAAACTTATAGGGGTTACAACTCCAATTATAACTCGTTGGGGTCCACCTTGTAATAAACATGACAAAAAACCCTTAAAGAACTGAGTTGCCGCGCAAAACCACCATGTAGTCGCCCCTTTCGTCATCATAGGAATGATTGTTTGTAGAGGCCTTAGATACATTGTTACCCAAGATCCATGTATGGTTCCCTGCATTTGGTTGATCATGGTAAATGATGATAAATGATGAATTAATGTAATTAGACAAATATTCCATTATGGAACCATCGTGGGTTATCTTTTGAGTGCAGTTTTCAGATGCAAATCTCTTTGTTTGCACTTAGACTCATGAAAAGTCAATCCAGTGGAACTAATCTTCTCCGAAAATTGCCAAAAAGAACGTCTTCCGGAAATCTTTGTTCAACCCAAGCGGCAGAGGTACCACGGATTTTCTGTGCACCTGCACCGAAATACCTCGAGCTTTTGGTATTTCGCCCAGACTTCAATCATATTGAATGATACCTTCCCTCAAACTAACATCATAGCACCTGAAATCAATGGTTGGAAGATGAAAATTTTCAGGGGCGAACTGCTAGTTTTAGGGAGGGTATGCAGAAAAACCTTAAACAACAAATTCACAATTCGTCAGGTACCAAATCTGCGGAAAGTCCAGGATTTCTCCTTGTTCAAACTCTGTCAGCTCCTGATGAAGGAGACATCGTGGCATGCCAATGGTGTGGCAGCTGTTGAAGGAATGCAATCGGGCAAGCCGCAGCTGGTCCTCCATATGATGTTTCAGGACCTGCAGCATGGATTTTTTCGATTTTTTTCCATCCAATTGATCAACGTGAAACAAACCCTTATGACAATCCATTGAAATTTTGGTTGGTTAATATAGGGATTCTTATAATGACTTCTTACAATCCCCTAATAAAAAGGTGGGTATAGTAATTTCATCCCCAAATGTCAAACCAACCAACCGTGGGGGGCCCCGAAAATTCTCACTGCGAACTCGTTGGCATGTCAGGAATTTTCCAGGCAGGTCATGATGTCATGCACTGAACTGATTGCCTTGGCAGGGCTCAAGGGGATTTCCAACTTCAATTTTTCCTTCTCCTGACCATCGATGTTTTCGACGTCATCGAGTCGATGAGGTGCCACAAAAAAAAACACATGAAAAAATCTCAATTTTTCATGGGACGGACTAGTGACTAGTGATTGTCATTGTGATTGGACCTACAATTTAATATAAGAAAGGGTCAGGGTAAGCAGGACTTCACCCATAGTGAACCAGGACTCTGGGAGTGATAGGGTTTATTGATTATAGTCATTGATTCGTTGAATGCCCGCTGCCATTTGAGAAGAGTTGTTAACAAGCATTAACCAAGTTAAGAATTCAACCAGTGATAATGATTTGATAGCATGGTGTAAACCCCCTTATGTTCCAAGACACCTTCGCACCAACAGCCATGGTCCATTGGAAAGCTGCGGCTGCAGGACATTGTTTTTGATTTTTCCATCCCAAGCTTTCTCTAAGCAGTTCATAAATTTGTTGTAGCATGCCCCAAACTTTTGATTGAAACGGACATCAAGAAATTAAGTTCGAAGGAGTTGCTAAGCCTTACTTACTGTAAAACTTGCTACTACTGTAAGCCTTGAAGTCACCCTTGGGGCTTGCACACACACATGTGACATTGCTTTTGATGTCATGCGAAGCCTTCACTGGCTTTCCTAGCCTGGGACCTTGCCCGATCGCGATCGCCACCTGCAGCCATCACTTGCCTATAGATCCTGCTGTAGACACGGTTCTTGTTAGGTGTCAGCTCATCCTTAGTTAGTTTGAACTTAGAGGAAACTAGAGCCATCTAGAGCCTATTTGTTGGAAACCTTAAGAACTAGGGGCTATTGACTCACCATCCATTTTACTTTAAACATTTCCTTGGTTCCAAAAATGAAAAACTGCGCAAACAAACTTGCAACTAGATGACAAACATGGAACATCAAATCCCCAACAATATCCTACAATCGTCACCCTAACTTTCCAACATGTTTGGGGTGGAAAACCTTGAAGGCCCACCCAAAAAAACATCCCACTAATTTGCAGAGCAACTTTCTTTTGCTTTTTCTTCGCTGTCACCTTAGCTTTTGCCTTCGCTTTCGTCTTAGCTTTCGCCTTTGCTTTTGCCCCGGCTTTCGCTGTAGCTTTCGCCCCGGCTTTCGCCTTCGCTTTCGCTGTAGCTTTTGCCAAAGCTTTCGCCTTCGCTTTCGCTGTAGCTTTCTCCGTAGCTTTCGCCAAAGCTTTCGTCTTTGGCTCCGGTGTAGATGTCCCCACATCTTCCACATCAGCATCTTTCTGAGTTGCCTGCTCCATGTCAGAAAGGCCATCTGAGATGTAGCCATCCACAAAGCAAGAATCACAGCCCCTTGGTTTGATGGCAACCTTTTTCGGCTTTGGGTTGATAACATAGGAGGCAATGACCTTCTTCTCCTGCAAGTCACCAAAATGTTCCCAGTCCCCAAACATGCGTGATTAGTTGTTTGAGGGAAAAAAAGAACCTTTTATCCCAAATTCAGGAACAATCAAAAAATCTTAAAGCATGCAAAAATCATACAAAACTTTTGTTGGCATTCTGTCCTTCAACTTTGCAATAGTCACACCATGTACAAAAAAGTTCAATCTTTGGAGAAAAGGTGTGAATGATTGGAGAAAAGGTGTACAAAAAGCTCTTGGTTGGCCCCTTAAAAGAACATTATGTTCTTTTAAGATTGTTTTGAGGTCCATGAGAAACAAGATCCGGTCCTTGTTCCAGAAAGGTTCAGGCTCCTTCAGGGTCTGACTATATAGAAGGTGCAAAAGGTGAACAAATTCCTGCTTCAAGGTGTAGTAGCTAATAATTCTGTGAATTTGGGTGGCCCACCCAAAGAACTAAAATGAATTAATTGCTACCTTCTTCAATGATGTCTAAATCAAAGAACATATAAAACGAAGCAAAGATATTGATGCTGTTGGCAACTTTCACTAAATCAAAGAACATGTAAAACTGTACCCAGTCCTTTGCTTCCGAAGGCCCAGGCGATGCAATGACTTCCGTCTTGTCCTTCAGGGTTTGTCTCAAAGTTTCCTAAGCTCAGCTACTACTTGCTTCATGGTCTATTGAATTTTGTCTCTGTATATTGTATCATTCTCTATCTTACTATAGTCCTATCCTTTTCAAAGTGGTTGATTTGTTTGACTACTTTTTAATTGAATAGTCCTCTACTTCCTTCAGGGTGTGAGGACAGGGTCAGAAAGGTCGTTGGTCTATGTTTTTATTCGGTCTATGGTCCCAGGAATGATGTAACTTATCTAAGTTCCAACATTGGATGGACCGATGTTCTACAATATCTTCTTAGAGTGGCATTGATTCTTTTGGCCACTTGAGATTGAATAGCCCACCAGAGCAAAAAAACATGAACTGCCCAGTCCTTTTCGTTCAAAGGCTCAGGCATCGCAGGCTTAGGCGAGGCAATAACTTCAGCCATGTCCTTCAGGGTATGACGCCAGGGCACTAAAGCTCAACTACTGCTTGCTTCATGGTCTATTTTCAAAACCAAAGAGCTAATTCAAAAAAGACTACACACTATTTGCTTCAACATGGATTTGTTTATTTGGGTTAAACAGCTACCTTGTAACATGAGCGGATTTGAAAAAACATTTATTATATAATACTAGCGAATCCAAAATCTCAACTTCCATTTGTTCCTTCAGGGTTTGCAGTAGTCAAACATATACCCTGCCAGATCTGTAGATTAAAACGCTAACTGGTTTGAAATGAAAAAGAAACATGTTGTAAATTCCCAAAACACTGGCCTGAGAGTTCTCACCCAGCATGAGTGTTGTTCCACCCAATGAATCCACTTCATCATCTTTATCCGCCTTCGTAGTGGCAGGGGACTTGAGCAATTCACCATTGTGAAGTTTGGTTTGAATCTCCATTGCATCTTCAACCTCCTGGTGACCTTGAGATTCACAAGTTGAGAGAAGCATGTAGCTGTCCAAGACTTGCTCCACAATGGTAGATGGGTCCTGGAGCAGGGATGGTACTTTTCAAAATAATTGTAAGTATTATCAAGAAAAATGTAGCAATGGTTCAACTCAGAAGGTATCTGACTTAGGCCATACCCACAAAAACAAGTAGCTCAACTAGTTACTCACCTTGTGCTAGCTTCACCTGAACACATGGGACAAATTGGGACAAACATATTAAATTGATAGCTATGAAAAATAATATGTATCTAAAACGTCCTGTGGGATGGCATCCACCTTTGAAGCTTCCTCAGTAGCACCATCACGCTCCTCCTCAGAATTGTCCTTGGCACCCAAGTCTTGAAAATCAATCAGGTGGGGCGAGGAAACAGATTAAAGAGAGCAGAATAAAACCCTCCAGCAAAACTTTCCTTTAAAGATAACACCAAGTTACAGGAAGGTCATCGTTGCGCTTGCCACCACGCCCCTTCTTCNTTATAACTTCACTTATAACTTCATAAGTGCCCGGCCTGACAAAAGTTCTTCTTTTCGGCAGCGACGTCCTTGGACAACTGAATGGAAAATTCTAAAGAAAAAATTGAAACAAACCAGACCACAAAAAGAACAACAAAAACAGAAAAACATATTGTTTCTTTGAGATAAAAAAGGTTCCTTCTTTGAAGATTTCCTCTCCTTTGTGTCTTCCTTCTTGGTACTCTTGGCTTTCTTGTCTTTCTTGCGAGGTTCATCAGCTCCACCCTCATCACCTTGGTCTCCATCTTCGTCATCTCCTCCACCTGTGATGTCATCAAAAATGCCATCATATTCATCCTTCTTGGTTTTTTTCTGTTTGGCCGCAGGTTTCTTCATGACGACCTCTTTCTCCTCTTCGTCCTCTTTCTCCTTTTTCTTAGATTTCTTTTTCTTGGGTTGCACAGGCTCCTCTTCTTCGATCTCAGCACTCTCTTTTTCTTCAGCAGGTGACTTGTCATCTGAGGAACTCCCTAGCTCACAGCGTTGCAACAAGCTCTGGCCGTTACCACCACCTGAACAGGTTTAGAAGTCTAAGCACCAAAAAAAGTCTTTTCAGTCTTGGGGATCTTACATGGTTGCTGTCATTGTTGTTGTGGTTGTTGTTGTTGTTGTGGTTGTTGTGGTTGTTGTTGTTGTGGTTGTTGTTGTTGTTGTGGTTGTTGTTGTTGTTGTTGTGGTTGTTGTTGTTGTGGTTGTTGTTCGAAGCTGTTACTGAATATATCTAAATTTTAAGGCTGGAACAAATAATTCACTTACCATTGCGATGCTTTTTGCTGCCCACACGCTCATAATGAAAGAAAGAAAAAACTTAACTAACCAATCCAAGTTGCTGGGAGCTGCTGCTTTCGCTGCTGCTTTCGGTGCTGCAGGAGCATTGGGTCTAGAAGCAGGAGAAGGCACAGGCGCGTTCAACAGGGACTGGTAAGATGCAACATTGAACTCCGGCACCAAGACTGCATTCCCATGGGCCGTTGTTTGCACCCTCCCCCTGTTTGGTGTTTCCCCCATGGCTCTTTTAGGCACGGTTTTGCCTCAAACAAATCCTTGAGCACAAAAAGAATTGTAGGGGACATGGCATGGCATGGGGTGCTTTCAACTTTTGGATCTCCTTGATCTAGAGTATATCTCATGGAACCCTTTCTATGGAATCTTTGGAACAATCTAGAGTCTAGAGTTTATCATCCTTATCCTGATCAAATCCAAATTACTATCATTCATGAAATACAATAGGTGCAAACGCAGGTCCAAGTTTGGTTTGTAGATTTTCCTCACGGATCGAGTCTATGGCATCCTTGGTTCATCAAGTGTTCATCACTTGGCACTGGTAACCCAAAGTACACTGCTGGGCAGTGTAACAAAGTAGCTTGAAGCTCTACGCTGGTTCAATGTTTGAAATGAGCCAGCTCCCAAACAAGTAAGATTCAGAAGCCAATTTCCCAGACCCCGTCAGGACTTTGAAGACAAACTTTGTTCATTGCTTAAAAATACAAATCATGACACTGACAAGGGATTTTAAAACCCAAGATGTTTTTGTGGCAAGGCTTAAAGTGTTCTTGCTGTACTTTTCGGTTTGCTAAAATGAACATCTAAGATGAGATTAGTGATATCTAAGTATATACATCGACCCCAGTATACCACAGTTACATTCCATACCGTGGGCATTCTGGGACATTGGTTCCTCCCCCATTTGTAGCACTACCTGCTGCTAGCTTGACCAGCTGGTACATCTCATCCACCTTTCCCTCAAACGATGTAGCCATCATGGCCACAGGGCGAATGGGGACAAGATCTTTCCCGCTTCCATCTTTGTCTGGCTGAAGCCTGGCAAGAAACCGAGGGAAGGAGGCTGTTGTCCTACGTACAACAAAAACATCATCTTTATCAAAAAAGTCTATTATCCATAATTCATTTTCTGATTTATGATCACTTATTAAAAAGATTTCAGCACCTATTGTCTTATCATTTTGACAAAGCCCAGCCTTAAACGCCAGCAAATCTTCACATTCTCCGAAACTCGAAGCTTTGCAAGGGCAAACTTGGCACCATAGGTTACAGCCGAAACATTGGTCTCAGGGAGAAGGTTGCAATATTCAGAAACAAGAGTAATTAACAACATGTTGTTGTTTCCAGAACACATCAAAAAACATTGTAATTATCAATGGTCACTATTTCCCCACCCCCCTACCTTCTTGCGTTTTGACTCCTTCACAGGGTCCAACACAAAGCACACTACCTTTTGCTGGCAAATAGTGATGGAGCCAGTTGTCTCCTGCTTCTCCAAAGAATGCATGGAGAGTTTCACATTGATTTCACCACTGTTCTCCAGCTCATTCATGGCCATACGGTAGGTGAGAACCTCAACCATATCACAAGAACAAGGGGTTCGGGAATCAACATTCACAATTTCAAAACATAAAAGATCTTAAAAGTCTTTTAAATCTCTATTGACACCATGAAGTGAACAGGTTTATCAAATGGTTTTTTTAAAAAAAGAAAATCCCCAATTGAAAGTCACATATGTTAATGGACAAACAAAATCATAACAGTGAAAACTGAACGTTTCAGGTTTAGTTGTATACGCTTTGCTTTGGTAAGATTCTTCAAACAAACAACCTCAGCATATGACAAGTGACCTTTCCAAAGATATCCATTTTGCGAATGTGGTCAGGCAACCGTTTGTCAGATTCCAAGATACAAAGTTCCTGGTCATCCTTCACCTGAAAGCTGAACCACCTTTCCAGTGGTGTCACTCTGAACATCTTTCGCCTCAGGACCTTCGACAAAATCGCCACTGCCAAAGCCGAAGAGCTCGCATGGCCCCTTGACTTCAAAGGTCTCACGATGCTTTTTGTTTTCAGCAGCACCAACCCAAAGGACATCCTGCTGACAGTCATATGTCAGCCGGAAAGAGCCACATGCCAAGACATGCCTTAGACAGCTTAGAGTATGTTGGCTGAAAAAAATTTTAGGTAATATATTCCAAAGGTGGCTGGCCATAGATTCTATCAAATATGTGGGGTGAATCAAACATTTGTTTTTTTTTCCAAGGGGCTTCTTCTCCATGGTTGCTTCATGATCAGCAGACTTCACACTGGAATCCAGGCGAATCTTCTTGGCCTCTGGAGCTGAAGTGCTCTCATTGCCTTAGATGGTAGGAGTAGTTAATGAAATCAGTGTGGTTTGATGAAATGAAATGGGAACCAAATAATTATAGCTATACAAAACATGTTTACATAAATAATAATTAAGCATTTCATTTCTTAGATTTCCTTAGACAAGGATCTAATGTATCTATTTTGCAGAAATGAATGACTTAAAACATTCCACCCAAACAAAAAATCAAGTAATCAATGGGGCCATTCTATGATGGGTTCATTTTGGGGTTGAACCACTGCAACCGGAAAAACGGAAGACAAGTCACTTGTGGAGTTGTCACTGGCACCCCTCTTCACGCCATGGGGGTTATACTTTTCATTGTGGCTTTTCACCACCTCCTGTATATCAACGCTGAACTGATCCATGCCAGACCAGTAGTCCACCAAATTCTGTTTGATTGCCAAACCATTCGGAACAGGCACACAAACTTCAAAGCTTGGCTGTGGACCTTCATTTGAAGCATTCTTGAGCTCTCCAACCATTTTTTCAAAATCTGGAAAACCTGGTAGCTTCAAAGAGCCAGCTCTGCAAAGACTGTAGGCCTTCTGCCCGATTGCTGAGGCGCAATACGTGGTGTCCAGCGCAGAGTGACAGGCCGTGGAGCAAGCAAACTGACGTCCTTGGAGATGTGTCTTATCCTAGGTGTGTGTGGTGGCAAAAATGGTCTTATCCTAGGTATCCGTCAAAGCCAGCTAGTGGTATTTGGCATAAACTGTGCTGTTATGATTGATTATAGACTTAAAATGGTAAGGGACAGTTCAACCATTTTCATATTACAAAAAAACCTTTTTTTGCTAAACAATAAATATTGATTGATTGTTGCTACTTTGATGGATGAAATGGGACAAGTATTTGTTTGACCCAAATCAATGACCCTGTCCTGCAGCAATCTGTGACATGCAGTAGCATGCAGGCCAGCCGTCGAAACCTAATAGGTCCACCACAATGTTGCTTGTTTCCCCATCCCCTGTAGAAAGTAGGGATGAAACCACCTTCTCCACAATGCTTGCTCCGGCAAGATGCTGCAGGGGGGCAAGCATTTGGTGATGTTAGAAACAAATCTTTTGCATTTGAAAGTCCTAGCATTTATACTATAAATCGTTGAGTACTTTCAAGATCACATCACCTACATCTATTCGAATTGTGGATAACCTAGTGAACCTTTAATGTGGACATACATCATGAAATCTAAAACAATTAACATGTTTTTGTTCACTGAATAAAAACACCAGCCTGCTTCAGCTCCTGTACTCTTGTCAGGCGAGAGTCAGTGGCAAACTTTTGGCATCTATCTGCCTTCAGCATCTCGCCCCTTGGCAGAACACGTGATAATGAAAAGAAATAGTTTCCGGGAAGTTGCCTATCTCACTTCGAGGGTGTAACAAAGCAAAAAAAACTTGTTATTCTAAATTGTTCTTTACCAGGAGACCGTGGCAACATGGAAACTCCAGCAACCACTCCTGACTTGAAGCTCGGGGACTTCACCACAAAGTTTCCTTTTTCTCGGCTGGTGACTAGGAGGGCTGAGTGGTACCCTTCCCTGCTTCCATAGACACTGGTGGGCTCAAAGTAGATGGAAAGTGGGCGAACCTCACAGTTGACTAAGGTTTAAATATGGAAAACCCTGAATCAAGCAAAAACAAATTAAAAGAAACAGAGTTGATAAAACCATAAAATTCAATGACAGGAACCCGCAAATCCCTTGAAGGTTCCATGAACATGCACTGGAGCTTGTAGCGGAAGTCCATTAAGATTGCATCAGCTGACGTGTTTGCAAATGCGGCTCCATCATCATCATCCAGCCCTTGAGTGTCATCTCCAGCATCACTGTCACTTCCTGGTGAAGTTTTGGCTTATATTTCATTCCAGTGTAATGGGTAAACTTCTTTTCCCTTTGTTTACTGGGGATGAAACACATTTGACGCATGAAAGTAAAACCCAAACAAAGTGTCCTTCTTGCTTTTTGACTTTCGTGTCATCATCTTCCTCCATGTCAGCCTTGCAGTCATCATCTTTCCTAACTGGGATGGAAGAATGGGAAGCAATGTTTTCAGCGTAGATTAAAACTAAACAAAAATTCAAAAGACAGAGGTTGTTATCAATAAAAAACAAGGTTCTTGGGTGAGTTCCTAAGGTCAGATGCCCTGTTTGGAAGTAGGATCACTGCTGCTGCTGTTCGAGGGTAGGCATGAAGCAATTGTGTAACATGTTCCAGAGTAAACACAAGCTTCTTCCCTGGGACAACTCCAGCCGAAACATAGTTCACCCAAATGATTAATCGCTCCTGCTCATGACGGCGGATGCCACCACCAAACCCACTGAAAGTGTTTTGGACCCATGGCTCGTTCTTCGCCGCAAAGCTTGTGGCCTCACCCTCCACATCAACCCCTGAGGGGTTCCAACACCAGACAATAAGATATTAAAGGTCAGTTGAAGATCCCAAATGTTTTGGAGGATTTCTTTTCAGAAATCAAAGCAAAAATTCAATTAGTGAAAACAATGTTTTCAAACATTCTAAAACTGATTCTTTCTATCCCAATATTGTCCTTGTGGCGTTTTGGGCAATGACACATCCCATGTGGGTAGGGATTCAAAGACAAAGTCATTGACCAGCTTCCATGCGGTCTGATGCATTTTCTGACAGGGTCATGACGGCAAATGAATACTACCAAGTACTGTTGATGGAAAAAATCCTGCACCAGTTGATAGTTGTCTATATCAATTACAAGGTTTTTTACATCCCAGGTGGTGCAGGATTTCTTCCATCAACAGTAGTATGGAAATAATTCACTGTTGTTAGTTTACCATGATTCAATATTTTCAATTTTCATTGAACAGTAGTATGGAAATAATTCACTGTTGTTAGTTTACTATGATTCAAAATTTTCAATTTTCATTCAAGTTCAAACAGATGACATAGGCATTGTGAAAAAACTTTTCGCCCTGCTTGCCTCCAAGCTGTGAACAAGGACACTGCGAGTTCGTTGGGCATTCATCGTGGCTGTCGCAAGATACTTGTCTTGCAGCAAGTGGTCATTTTCCAAGTTCGTCACAAAGAGATTGTAGGCTGCTTGCAAAGAGTTTCGCCTAGCATTCTGAACCGTTGACTGGGCAGAGATGACATGTTCTTCTTGTTGTTTGCCACATGCTTCCTGGACAAATGCCAACTTTTTGAAGTCGAAGTCTGGGTCAAGACCCTTCCTGGCCCAGTGTTTTTTGAAATGAAACCTCAAAAACAAATACTTCCAACAACTAAAAAGATCAACATTTTAAGAAAAGAATCGTTTTCCAAAATTTGAAACCAGCAATTAGAAATAACTATTGCCTCAAGCAAGTCACACCTGGACCCGAAGCTCACCATCCAAGGCCCTCAGCTGATGATATGATGGCTGGATCTTGGCGATATATGGCTGGATCTTGGTGATATATGATATAGGTGCTTCTTGCCATTTATGATTGGGAAACAAGGGTGGCCAACATAATATGTTTGAAGATAATAGGGGAGTGATATGGATTGATATGTTTTGAAGGATTTGCATCCCTAGGGAGTGACGTGGTTTTGTTTTCCAATCTTGGGGGAGTGACGTGGTTTTGTTTTCAAATGCTGGGGGAGTGACGTGGTTTTGTTTTCCAATCCTGGGGGAGTGACGTGGTTTTGTTTTCCAATGCTGGGGGAATGACGCGGTTTTGTTTTCAAATCCAGGGGATGCGACGCGTTTTTTTTGCAAGCCCTGGGGGAGTGAAGTGTTTTTTTTTTGCAAATCTTACCAGAGTGATGCGGTTTTTGAAAACCACATCACACTTCCCAAAAAACTGACAAATTATATCATCTACATTTGGGGTCAAAATGATGTAAACCATGGATTGGGAAATTGAGACCAATTTGTACACCGGAATCTAGATTCCACATCACAAACCCTGGCCCTTTGGCATATCCCATCATTTTTGGGGGGGGCACCAAAAACATCCTGGAATACATTGATTGCCATATTTAGTTGAATTTGTGATGTGGAATTCTGATTCCACATCACATCTAGCCATCAAATTTAAGGACCAGAAAATGCATGGTTTTTGTTGAATTTGCAGCCAAGGCACCCCATTTTCCACTGGTCAAGGATTTCATCCAGCAACTTTCCACCTCCAAGATAGGCCTGGATCTTTGGCCATACATAGTTCATGAGACAGCACACTTGCAAGAGATCTTGCATTTGGCCATTATCTCGCTGAGCCGCTTTCTGTCAGGGGAAATATTACACCAGACATGGCATTATCTCATACATTTTTTACCATCCAAACTTCACATTTTTTTCCATCCCACCTTTACAATATGAAGACTTGAGATTATGACAGATTATGTTTTGGAATTTCCCCAACACGCCTTTTGCTTCGGAGGTGCGTTCTTGCCCACCTTCCTGTCGAAATCTCCAAGTGCTCGATCTGCCCAAAGCTCCACGGCATCAGAAGTCACTGTCTGCGGGGTTCGAGTGAAATTCCAAACATTTAAACTTTGTTTTTGTTTTTGGTCCCAGATTCAAACGTGATGATATGATGGAAGAAAGAGGATACCTTGCCTGAATCTCTTTCCACAGGCTATTGCTAGTTTCCACGAGCTCATGGCCAACCACGAAGTAGTCACCCTCCATGTTTTCCATAGTCAGAGCTGCAAGGACAATAGTAGGCATTGAAACAAAAATTTTATGTTGGAAATAAAACTGATTGAACACAACCACAAGAAAAGAATCAACATATTAAAACTGATTGATGCCTGCATGTTCTGGCTTTGACTCGTTGTAGCATAGTATAAGGGCATCCACCAGTCCATTGGGGGAGCGAAGTAGGTTGTATATGAGCTTGCGCGTTTGGTCATTGACTCTCCATGACTTAGATTGAACATGGGAAAAGAAACCACAAGTAAAACAAACTCAAAACGCTGTTTGACAAAAAAATCTCAGATTCACAGTATCAAAAACAGTAATGTTCAGGGATATCAACTCATAAAAATTGTCCAAGGTTCCCGATGGCTACCAATCATCTTGTTGTAGTCACCAATGGCACTCCAGAGTAAATCTCTGATAGATACCTTTTTAGAGCCATGAGCGAGTTGCTTCATCCTCACACTCTCCTTGAACAAGAGCAAAAGATCCAAGGCTGATGGCTTGGTCTTCTCTGCAGTCCTGTTTGCGAGGCCTGGGCAGTGGGAAGGTGACAAGATGTGATAGAATGAGGTAATCAAATTAATTAATGAGAGAAGTGCAATAAAAAAGCAAATAAACTCAAAGTAGAAGAACAAGAAAAAGATAGAACGAGTTGGAAAAAGATTACCCCCAAAAGGTTTTTATTTTCCAAGGCCCCTACACAGTGTCTCATACAGGAAATCCTCTGGGCGAGCATGCTTGGTGAAGTTACACTTCACAAAGCGAAAGGAAGCCAGAGTTTTACACATAGCTTCATCCTCTTGAAGAAGATCCTCCATGATTCCCTGGGTTGTCATTGCTTCGGTTTGAAACTAAAATGATGTAGGAGTCAATTTCTTGAATAACAATTATTTAGATGTTTGTGCTGGTTTGGGCTATAAAGAGACGATTTCAATTCAAACTGCCCCACAAAATTTGGCCAAGTCACCATCTCGGCCAGCATTCCAAGGATGCTCAATATGATGATGGCCTTGTTCTGACCATCAACATAGCCAGTTGAAAAGTCAGCTATATGATAGGTACCACCCTCTCGTTCCACCTTGGACATGTCAAACTTCACCTCCAAGCATTCCCGGTGGTGTTCGAAGCCCCGATCTACAAAGGATCCGAAATGTGATTTAAAGGCATGTGTAGCAGGCCAACGTCCAACCTCACCGTATTTGGCATCTTCTGCAAAGGAAAGGGACCATGGATCCAGGAAGAACCCTTTCATAGTCGCCATAGGAACACAAGGCACAACTCGTTCTACATTGATGTGCTTGCTCACACATTTCATGTCGAAGATGGTGACCATAGCCTCAAGTCAGAATCATCAGAATCTAGTTACTGTACATTGCCAATTTTCTTTTTCAAAAAACAGGAAAAACATAACAACATTTTGCCATTAAGCTGAAGAACATCTTTCAAGGTCTTTGCCCCATCCTCTGTTCCATATGTTTGCCACAGCCACTTTCCCATGTTCTCTGCAGTGGTGATCTATCAGGGTTTTGGAGTTTTAGAGGACATGAAGATGAAGTTTGTTGAAGAAAACCAACCACTGTATGTAGTATTTCAAAATGATAAGCATTATTATACTTGTTTTGAATGGGAAGTTGGCAGAACAATATTATTCAATATGTTATTTTGTTTTCCCATGCCTCTTCCATGCGAGCCGTGAGCACCTTCTTGATTGAAGCATCGGGGTCACACTTTGCCTCAATAGATGGATTGATTTGATTGCTATCCCTGGGAAAAAACTAAACCAGACCTACACCCATAATACATCCTGGGTACAAAGCCACGTGCTACTTCCGCAGGTTGCTCCAGCTTTAGAGACTCCATGGCCACCATGGGTCGAGGCAAGACACTTCACGGTTTGAAGGAAAGTTATGGGTCAAGATTGGGCCAAAAGGCTTCAACAGTAGAACTGTTCAAACATGTTCAAACTGTTCTTAGATGAAAAACATTTGTTCGATCAAGAAACATTTGTTCGATCATCATGATGTTCAATGTAGTAACAAATAGTATTTAATGGTTCAGGGACACCAAATTGCCATGAAGTTGCCACAACTTTGAAGCCAATTTGAAACCCTTACTTCAACCTTGGAAACCCCCATTGTTTTCCACCTTTTGGTCACATCAATGGTAGCGATGGAAGGTAACCTTCATAGTATGCAGGGTATGCGGTTCAGCATTCCCAAGAACCAATGCACCACGCTGAATGTGGGCTGGGTTCTGAAGCATGAAATTGATCCTTGGGGCTGGTGATCTAGGGAGCGCATGCTCACCAGCAAGCTGCCTAAGGTACATGATACCCCGATGATACTGGGTGTAATTCTCTTCCAGGTAGGTGGCCACTTCCAAAAGGGTTTCCTTACGCTCATCATCCAGGTACGCAGCAACCCCTAACAGGGAACAATGCCAGCCGCAGTGATGAAATTGGAAGGGGTTCCTGGCTATATATTAAAACATATTAAAACCATCATACTCAAATCATTTTTGGTCAAATGTTGCTCCTGGAACTTGGTTGGATGCTATCCTCCTTAAGGCTGCCATAGTTTCATTTGCTTGGGAACCAGGCCAAACAACCAATATGTCTTGGCAAAGGTGACTGTCACTGACAAATGCTTTTATCATCAAAAACACATCATTCTCCGACTCGCCACCAAATCTGGGTGGGATCTTGTTGCTAACCTTTTGGAGCAAATGGGGAGGCATACCTCAGGTGGGTTTAAGGTTTTGAATTTTGAAATAGAAATATATTCAGAAACAAAACAGAGGAAAACCTGTAGAAAACATATGCCCAAACAAAGAGCCCCCAACTTAACCGAGCCACAATCTCTCCGGACAAAAACGAAGCTGTGAGGGATCTCTGTGAAATCATCCATTTTCCTCTTCCTGTAAGCTCCAGAAAGTGTTGAATATTTTGCCATTGAATCAGTCCAGTTCCTCACATTTGTCACGTACTCGACCTCAAACTCCAATCCAGCTTTCCTGAATGAGGCCTGCAGCCTTTGCTTTAACCACCTGAGTTGCAATGTGTGGTTCACGGTGACTGGGAAGCAATTGGGCATCGGCTTTCTGGAGTTGAAAAGAAAAATATCAAAGTTTTAAACTAAGTCAAGGAAGGAACATAGCAACGTCACTGGGAACTTGCCTCAGAACAATGTCACCAAGAACAAAACCAAGTTGACTATGTTCGAAATTGATATGTTTGAACTTTTCAGATAAAATAATAAGGCAAGTTGCATATTTTCGTCAGCTTGTCGGATCATCTTTGATACCATTCCAAAGAAGCTATCTCAGAGATTTCAGGACAGGGGATTGGAAGAACACTACATTCTTGAAAAAAACTTCATTTAACACTCAAAGAGGCACTTGACAAACGAAACTAAGTTGGGCACCCACATCTTCATGCGTGTGGCCAACGCATAAATGCTCATGACCAATGGTCATGAACTGCCGTGTAGATGCCATGCTACAGCAATAGCGGCCAAGGAAACCGTTGCGATACTCCTTAGATGGGCTGTCAAGTTAAAGGAAAGAGATCCTACACTTGATAAAGGGAAATAAACTTCAAAGGAAGAGTGGAACAACTGGGAAAAATAAGCCATTGACATAATAATGGTGAAAAACAAAGACTCCAATAATATTCCAAATGATTCCAAGATTCTTTGGGAGTGTTGTCAGTGAACAATCGCAAGTGACTAGGCCATGGGGTATTCGATCTTTGGCACTTGGAAAACGTTTTGTCCAAGCTCCTGTTAAGCACTTCAAGGCTCCAGTCTGACCCAGACGACTGCTCAGCGTCAGCTAGAAACACATGGATGGCATGGCCATGTGTTATAACAGCTGTGAATTCGAGTTCCGGTCGCTTCTTATTCTCCAGAGGTTTCGGGGTTCTGCCTTGGGAAAACCTTGGCAGCCGAAATTTTGATCGATCCATCGAATCAATGATAAGTACCAGGACGTCACGTTGCTGCGCCGCACGTACTTTCAGCTGTGCGTACACCTGTCTATCTGCGAACACGCCCCCTAAATGGCGCATGTACTGGTCGGCACTCTTCGCATGCGCATTGATGTCAGCCGAGTGTTTGATTCTGGACTTGAGGCGGTGGCATATCCTGCATTGAGCATGCGTGGACAATCCCCGGAACTTGATCTTGGATCTCCAACCCGAGGCTCGCAGGGTCCGAAAAAAGGTGGAAGCACTTGCAGCAGGCTGTTGTTGGGCCAAGCACTCTGACTGATAAACTCGAAAAAGATCTGAGTAGTTACCAGGAGCCAAGTATCGACGTGGTAGTTCTGAAGGATCATGGTTCGCTATGCCAATTTGTCCCACCAGTGAGTTGCTAAGTAAGGCATCAACCAACTTCTTGCGACCAGTGTCAGTAGAAGCCCAAGTTTCTTTTGGGTTAAAATGCATCCTCACAGGCCAGGGATGATCAGGGAATGAAGCTGGAATTTGTACTTAGAATGATATCTTTCCATAACTTTCCATCTTGATATCTTTCAATCGTAACCTTGAACTCCCAGTCATTTTGGATGTGAATTTGGCAACAATGTAAACTGGGGTCATGACTCATGAGGCAAAGTTTCAGCTATGCCCCAATAAGTTTTCTGTAAGAAAGCAAGGACAGAAGCTGCAGCAGGACAGGTATGGCACTGTTGTCCTTAGATGTAGGCCCAAATTTTGAGGAAGAATGAAGAAACCACACTACACAACTGTAGGAACATGAAGTCAACTTTGAACTAACTACTATAAACTATGAAACTAGAAAAAGTTACCCCCTTGAATTTGTTTTTGTTTTCCAAAGGTCCCAATGTTCTTTGGTCAGTCCCTCGGAAATTCTTCTTGCACCTCGCAAGACGATCCCTACCAATTCCAAGCAGGCTGATGAAAGCTTGGCGGCAAACTTTGATGCCTTCAGGAATGGATGATGGGCACAACAGGAGGAAGATTCTTTGGTATGGGGGTAAAAGTATAGAAGGATATTAATATCTTTTTTTATTTAGAAAAAATAACTTGCTTTGATTGAACCCTTGCCTGCCTTCAATAGACCATGAAGCTTTCTTTCGAACACGTGAAGTTGAAGATAAAGAGGATGATTGGCCAGAAGATGACGTATCAGAATCTGATCCTTCTTCTTCACTACTTTCATCCCCTGAAGAAGCACCAGTGTCCAAAGTGCTAGGGTTTTGCAAACTCCAAAGCCTTAGTGAGTTTTAAAATAGGAACCCTGAGTTGAGCTAAAGTAAAGTATCTGAAACCGCCCTGCACATGCTAGACTAGAACAAAAGCCAAATCAAAAAAATACTGTAGTAGGCAAGAGGCAAAGCGTCTTGCGCTCCTTTGGTCAAAGACCAAAAGGCAACGCATAGTGCCATCACAACCTTGACGGTAAGATAGCGTTTGCATTTTTGCTTGCAGCAAGGACGCTTCAGAGCCTCATGAATCCGGGGAGCTGATTTTCCATGCTGCTGGTAAGATGTAGCATTGGTGGTCCCTCCAGGGTTTCAATTTCATTCAACAAAGTGAGTTTTAATTCCATAGGTTGGTGAACTTAAGTTGAAATAATCCCAGAGATTAACATTGCGAAGTGAGCCAAGGTACTTTCCGAATCCAATTCCAGGGACTGAAGCTGATTCCAAGACAGGTTGCGAATCTCAGCCACCGAGGGTTTCACCTTCTTCAAGGGGGGCTCGTCCACTGAACTGCCAGGATCTGAGCTGCTGCTGGACGGAGAATCACCACTGTCACTGTAGCATGAGGACGAGGCTTTGAAACGCTGAAGTGCCATTCAAAAGGCTAAAGGAAATAATGGGTAAAAACTGTGTCTGTTTTGCATGGTGCTTTCTCAAGAAAGATGCTGTTCCAGATTCCAAATCCACAGAACTCAGAACTGTCATTCTTTATTTTTAGCTTCCTAAGATTTGATGATATTTGATGCATCTTGCTAAAATGATCTAAAACGCAACCAGCATTGAAACGGAGTCGCAACATGTCACAACCCAGTTGCAGATTCGAAATGGTTCGAGTTACAGCTTATTTTCCAGAACATTGTCCCCAACCTGCCCAACTGAAATCTAAATCTTTGAAGATCTTTGAATGAAATAGTGTCATTTTGTTTTGATGTTTTTTTTTTTCAAATGCAATCTCTAAAAAATCCCAGCTGTGTTTTCCATTTTTTCATTGCCCAAAGTTGTCACCAGCCAGACTTCTGCAATGGCACCACATCCTCTGCAGTCACACTCAGCCGGTTCCATGCAGGAAGATCCACTGCACTGAAGAGCGAGATCCATGCTGCTGCCACTGCTCGGCAATTCATGGCATTCCCTGCCAAATCTTCGAGCTCCTCAGCTGAGCTTTGAAGGACGAAAGTCCTAGCCACCTAAATCAAGATACCTGCAACATAGACAGAACATTAGAACATTGTAAATATGATACATTCAAGAATTTTCTAAATTCTGCCAGGTATCCCTTTTCGTCAAGCAGTGAAGTGATAGATCTGCGAGGGGGAAGGATTGAAACAGCAGCTTCTCCACATCTATCAGGGAGTTCAGATGGTTTTTGTTGCACCCAATGGCAAACCAAACAAAAAACAAGTTATGATAGTAAGAAACACTAGAAACACAAAGCAAAAAAACTGAACAAAAACACCATGCATTTTTAGGCAGATATGTGTGCCATGCCTGTCAAATACCTGTCCTCTCCAATATGGAAGAATTCACCACGTGGAGTCACACATGGCATGTGCTTGCACCTCCCCATTCTCTCAAAGCTTTGAGACAGGTTCACAAAGCCCCTCCAGCTTGGATTCTTTGTTGTGAAGATACTCAATGCCTCAATGAGTTGAACCAGAAACCAACAAATAAACATTTGAAAACATTCCAAATTCCCAATGGGCAAACCAAGGTACATGACGCTGTCGAAAATTGCTGATGATCGGCCAGTTTTTCCTGTTGGACTTTGCTTGCACAGCCCGTGGAGCCACCTGGCAGCAAGTGTTATTTTGAATTTGTTTTGAAACCAAAATAAACTTTTTCAAATAGCCAACTATTAGGAGCAGGAGCTTGGTTAATTTGATCAATCCTGGCCTTCATCGTGTTCATGGCCAGCCAGTGTTTCCATGTCCATCTTGGTCTTGCTCTTTTAGGCCTCACATGTTTTTGGAAAGTAGATTAAATCTACTAAGCAGATTAATTTTTAACCACTTAATAAATCCACAACTACAAAGATTGCACTGCTCTCAGCCAAGAATCTTTTTGGTGAGGTCAAGGTCAGAGTCAGAGTCATCAGAATCATATTGTTGCCGCCGTCGCCTCTCATCACAGTCTCTCTTCACCACAAGATGATCTTTAGGGAACATCAAGCGAATCCTTGGCCATCCAAGTGTCAGAGTTTTTTGGAAAATATATAGCGCCCCAAAACCCCTGAAGACAATAATTATTCCAAAACAAGTAATAAACAAATTCAACAAGTTTAAGCAAGGCTCGGGTCTGGAGGGGGCCCAGTGATTTTCATCGAGTCCAAGGTGGACTGAAGAACATCTTCCAGCCCCTTGTTTGATTTGATGTCATCCCGCAGAACTCTTTCATGGATCAGCATAATGTAGATGCGGCGTCGCTTTGACGCATCTCCAAGCTGCAAGGGATCCACCACAACCTAAGTGGGCCATGGTGGCATCAACAGTGAACATTGACATGCAGTACTTCAAAAACCAGAACAAAGTCAAAAAGATTCAAAACATTTGGTAGGATACTGAATAGATTGGTCAAGGCGCTTTTGCAAAGAAGTAGCCATAAACTTTGAGCCGAGACAGTGCTCGCACTGCCTGGGGGTGCACAAAGCCACTGCCTAAGAATTGAATATGTTTATCGAACCCTTCTCACAAACCCTGCTGACTTACCAAAAAACAAATCTTTTTCCATTGGCCCTGCCTGATTCCACACTCTTAACATTCCGCAAACGTTCTCCAACAGTGCCACTAAAGGCTTTGAGCGAGCGATCTCGCTCAAGCACAGGAAGAAGGTTCTGGCCTCTCGCTCTTGCATTAGTCTGCTCTGATTGTGGAGTTGCGAGAACCTGGAAGGGTTTCAGGGTGGAAGCAAACCTGAAGTATCAAAATTCTATGATCTCATTTACTTGCCATATTTTGAACAAATATTTCAAGTCACACTTGCCCCAAAAAAAAATGTTGTCCTTTAGGTGCCAAGTGACGGCTTGCATGGAAAGCCACAAGAATATGCATTCGAATGCTTGGAAACGTCACTGGTGTCTCTGTTTTCCATTGATGTGAAAATCCTGGGTTGTTGACAAAAGGGAATTGGTTTAAAACTTAAAATGAAATTCATGAAATCCATTGGAATTCAAAAAAAATATGTTGAAATCACCCTCAAATACATCTCAAGCGATTCTAATCCATTACCAGGATTCCTCCGTGGATGCAGGTTGGCCATGATGAACTTGAGAGGCCCAACTGCATAGTCACACCTAGGTGCCAGTAGCTTTAATTGCAGGACATATGTTTACTAGGTCTATGCAACTCATCAGTTTTATGGTTTATACACCAAAAAGCCAAAAAATTACTGCTATGATATGATGGCAGAAAATGGTTTGACTATCAGTTCCATAACAAGGCACGACGAAATGAGCACTGCTTGGGGATGCACTGCCTCCAATCCATAGAAAGCACCTTCAGCTCCACTGCAGTCAGATTGGAGATATACAGGATGCATCCTTCGAAAGTAGGAGACCATGCCTCCAGGGAAGGCTTAAAGATATAGTAGGCTGATGAAAAAAACATTTGTACAATGATGTACAATGTGTACTTGGATCAAAAAGATTGAACATTTTGTTCCCATGATTCATGCCTGACTTGCGAAGCAATTCCTGTCCCCATTCATTGCTGTCCAGATATCGGGTCTGCTGAGGTGTCAATTTAGTGTCTGCACGGAAGTTGTAGAGCCTGATGCGGAAAAAAGCAGAGAAACCAGGGAATGGGAGTCAACATGTTGGGAAAGACATTGAAAAAGACAAGGAACAACATAATACAAAAAACTCAAAAAGTTCCATCAAAAAAATGTGGCTGACTGCTGCAAGGTAGCAATTTTGATTGCGCAATAGTGATGGGATCAGTGAAGATCTGATCAGGGCAGGATAGTGACCCCGAAGAGTCATAGGAGTACTCCTCCATATACTCATCATAGACACTGGTATTTGTAGTTGTAGATCTTCCACCAGAAGAATCAGAAGATTCAGAAGAGCTAGAAGAATCCAGTTGCACCCGACCTAGCTCGCTGATATTAATTCAGCCCTCTTTGGGGGATAATTTCAACCACAAAAAGTATCAATGCTTTAAATTCTTAAAAAAGCAATAAACATAAGTCAAACTGTTGCTAACTTGGGGAAAAGGACCTCCTGTACCTTCAAGTGGGCTCCGACTGCGCACTGACGACATGGTCCCACAGCACAAGGGTTAATAGGGTTATAGATTCAGATTGCTTTGTGCATGTTTGTGTCAACCATGATTTTTACATTGAATATTTTATTGTTGCAAATTGTGTATTGCTTTATTGTATACTATTGCCTGTATGTGAAAACATTCACACATCAGGGTTGGGCATGCATCCGATCTATACTATCTTCGCTAAATGTTCTTTTGAAATTCTACCATGTGCATCCACAATGCCATACCTTGAGCAAGAAGAGATTCAACATGCAAGGACCTGGTTCCAAATAACACAGGTCCTGGTTAGCATGCCTCTCTCTTATATGTAAAGTGACCAAAAAA
Organism: Breviolum minutum Mf 1.05b.01; assembly: GCA_000507305.1. Classification (NCBI taxonomy): domain Eukaryota; class Dinophyceae; order Suessiales; family Symbiodiniaceae; genus Breviolum; species Breviolum minutum. The sequence goes on along the minus strand of DF242759.1, from coordinate 23,094 downwards.
TATGTAAAGTCCACGGCCATATACCCATAGGATCCATGTATGGTATATTAAATCATATTTACCTACATTTGGTTGATTTTTATGGTAAATAATGGTACATGTTGGTAAGTATAACATACATGGATCCTAGGGATTCCTAGGGTAATTATCAACCAGTCATGTGTATAGGTAAATATACATAAATCCTCCCATGGATCCGTCTTATACAAAAAGATCTGAGACACCACAAGGTGGGCCCCGGAACTAGTTATAAACGGAGGCCAGTGGGGCCCTTCTAAATGGCCTCAAATAAATTGTACAGTAACTGGGGATCATTTCACCCTATAGGGGTTATACCCCTCCATTTCATTTATAACTAGGTTGGGGCCTAACTATAACTAGTTAGTTGCGAATTATAACAGGTACCTACTTTATGGTTCTCATCCCTATAACTGGTTATATACCATGGGCCGCTCCAATGGTTCTCATTTCATTTATACCACCATTGGGAACCTGTTCTCTTTCTCTTTCTTTTTCTTTCTCTTGCTCAAGACGTTCCCGTTCACGCTCACGTTCCTGGAGCCGACGCACCGAAACTCCAAGGAGTTTCCCTAGATGATAGGATCCGTGTATGGTGAATTTATACCTATACATTTTGGTTGTTTTTTACGATAACTGCACATGGTAAATAGACGATTTCATGGGGATTGAGTTCTTGGCCCTTTCGCGCTCACGTTCCTTCTCGCGTTCTGCCTTCACAAAATGCATCAAAACTCACGGAGAGAAAGAACACTCATCCGCACAGGATCCATGTATGGTATACTTACCTACGTTGATCCCATAAAAATCAACCAAATGTAGGTAAACAATGGTCCGTAAATATTTCATACTTGGATCCTATGAATTTGGTTGTGCTTCAATCTCATATGCTATCATATGCTCGATGTACGGGATGTTTACCTACATGAATTGCTTAGATCTATGGTTCAAACGTATGTAAACATTCCAGTCACTTGAAGCATATTGGGGGATGTTATTACCCTAAGAATCATAGGATCTCAAGACTGTTGGTTTGGAGATAGCAGAACCCTATAACCATACTAGAGTCAAAAAGTAGCTCTTTTTTGTTGAGGGTCCAATCCCTGATTCTTAGGGTAGCCATGTGACACGTCCAGTTTCTTCGATGATTTTCGCTGGAACTGAGATGCAAACCCGTTCGGCTTGAAGCTGGCTGTGGATGCTTGCAGCTGGCGATTCAATGCGAGTTGTTCCACGGTGAAGCGTTCAGTTTTGTTATAGAATCGAATGTTGCCTTTATCACCCAAACATCACCTACAGGCACATCACCAAAGTCCCAAGTGGAGCTAAGATCAGAAATCGTTTTTTGAGGTCCATGAAACTTGATAAAGTTCCATGTACCAAAGAAAACAACCACCTTCCCGGCTTTTATTTGGGGGCCATGAAACTTGATTGGCAGCCTGGGGTTGATTGTGTGGATGTTAATTTTCGTTGGCCTCCAGTGGGTTGCCACCTTAGGACCCACTTGTAGAAAGTTTGTTGGAAAGCCCCTAAGGGAAGTCAACAAAAAGGATCCCAAAACAAAAAACAACAAAAAACACCATGCAGGTTGATTCTATACATAACTCTTCTCAAGCTGAGAAATCATCAAAAAATACTCTCAGAAACTAACAGTTCGCACCTATAAAGGGAGGCCTTTCCAAAAGAAACTTGTCTTCCAGCTCCAGTGTTTCAGGTGCTATCTCTACTCATCACATGTTTGAATACCACCTTTCATCCCATGATTTTGTTGGTGTACGTACCTTTTTCAACACCCCACCACCAACTACCAACCAACCAACCTTCCAAAAAAAACACCATCCTCCAAAAAATCCTACCATCCCTTGTTTTTTGTAGAACAACCCACCACCCCATATTTTTTGTGTCAACTACCCAACTTCCCTGTAAAATGTGTGTTTTTCCACCATCCCCGGCAACCCTCCCCACCTGAAATGAGTTGCGGTTGTCCCAAGCCACCTTTGGACGAAGGTCGAGCAGTCAGATTCCCACGGCTCGTGCCCACCTCGGTGGAGTTTTCGGACGCGTAAGGTTGTGGTGGTTTGGGTACGAGATGGGCACCAAAAACCTTGTATAGAAGTAGGGTTCTAAGTCTATTTATAAAGGTTATAAACCTCAAATATCCATTTTTATAGCCGGACATTTAACCATAGGGGCTGCAACCCCACCATCTTGTGGATGTGTTTCATCAACATATAAGTGCATGATTGCAAAAACGATGCAATCGTTCAAAAGGGATGGGAGCCTAATCAAAGGGCTACTATTCTGAAATTTGTACACGGGATGAAACCTAACAGAAATCCATCATTTTCCAGAAAAAATAGTCCAAAAATGCAATTTGCGAGACCTTTTGGTCCAAAATCGGATGATGTTCTTTTATCTTTTATATGTTTTATGTATGTGCTTTCTTATCTTTGTTTATTGTTTTTATTTATGTTGTCTTAACTTTGTTAGTTTTTCTTACAGTATTTTTTGTTATTGTTTTCCGATCTTTTGTTATGTTGTCTGTTTTTCCCTATGTTTCGCAATTTTCCTTTATTTTGTGACATATGATTTTTCATGCTTTATTCTTGTAAATTACATCTTTTTTGTAAACCTCTGATTAGATGCCCTCCGCTTAGACTCTCTATTCTCACAAAAGATGCAAACAAAATCCATGAGCCAAATGCTCCATGTATGGAATATTTACCTACAGTGAATCCCATAAACATCACCCATTCATGTAGCTAAAATATTTCAGTCTCATGGAGCATCTGGATATAAAACTTCACCATTCATTCCCATATATAGGATCCATGTATATTTAGTGTATTTACCTACATGGCAACAACGCTTGAATTTTATGGGATCAACTTGTAGGTAAAAAAATATGCCCTAGTTGGTGGTTTCAACCCCATCTGAAAAATATGAGTCAAGTTGGATCATGAAACCCCAATTTTCGGGATGAACATAAAAAATCTTTGAGTTGCCACCACCCAGCCTTTCATCCCATAGGGATCATTGTATGGTATATTTGCCTAGTATTTACCATCAGTTACCATTAAAACCCAACCACCACGTAGGTAAAAATATACCAAACTCATCATCCCATGGTCGAATCCATCCATCGAATTGGGGGGTTTTCCACACACAGATTCTTCGGATCTTTCGGTCCAAACATTGGGATCTCGAGGTCCGCCAGACCTCGGTGTGGTTGGGGGTTGGGGGTTGGCTGTTCCCATGGGACGAGTTCGGGTCCATTTACCTATATATGAATGGTTGATTTTTATGGTAGATAGATGTTGGGAAATATACCAGTCCCATGGATACTTGATGATATTGATATATTGGCAATATTTACACCTATAGTTTAACAGTTCGAACATCTGAAAATGGAGGCCTGGAAGACCACCCTGGTAAGTTTTCAGAGGCGAACTGTTAAGCTTCGGGGTGTATACCTACAATCTAAGATGTGAAATCAAAGAAACAACGTACACAGGATTTACATGTCTTGACTCGAAGACTCGACTATTCTTTTTGTGTGATGTGATTTATTTCATCAACAATTCCGCTTGTGACTCTTTCGCTTTAATGGTCGGATTGTTGACATACAGGGATATACCAGTGCCATGGATCCTGTAGTCGCAAAAAAAAACATCTCCAAGAAAAAAACCTGGATTTGCATGTTCGATGCTTGGAAAGAGACCAAAATATTCTCACAAACCATGGTTTGATGATGATTTACCATGGTAGAATCCGTAAAAAGTAAAAAAATCACCAACAAAAAACAAATCCCAAGAAAAAAAAACACATGCTTAAGGATCCTTACTTTCATGATTTGTGTGAAATAATGCCGGTCACCCAGGGTTTTTTATTGGTCCAAATTGGTTTCTGTTGTTTGCCCAAGATGCGATCGAATCTGTCTGGCAGTCATGGATCCAGAAGCCATACCAGGATCTCTTGAACTTGTGGCAGCAGCCGCCTGGAACCAGGTGGACCCAGGTCCCATGAAACACCCAAGATGGGCCCATCCCAAACCAATGATAAATAGAGTCCGAAGGGGGGGGTTATATTGACTGATCCATGGGGTATACGATGTTTTGATTTGTTGATGGGATGAACTAGTACTTGGAGGATGGGGTCCCCAGTTAGTAAGTATATAGTTGAGATCACCCCCCATTCTTTTTTCGCCATGGATCGCCACCAAAAAAACCCTACTTAGAGGACGAAAAACGATTGGTCCATGGTCCATGGTGAGTAATTCCCATGGCCAGTGCACAACCCCCCCAACAGTTTCTCGGGAAAATGGCCATCTGAAATGCTCATCACTGACTCATCACGATATGCACCAGCCAGTTTTACTGACTGGGATGATCTTCCAAGCAGGAGGTAATTTTTTTACAAACGTTTTTTGGGGGGGGTCCGAGCTGTTGATGCTCCGCTAACAACGTAAGATGCAAAAAACAATGAAAAAATAAGGGGGTAAACGTTTGCTAGGTGGTGGTTGAACCAACCCATCTGAAAAATATGAGTCAAATTGGATCATTTCCCCAGGTAGGGGTGAAAAAAAAACACATTTGAAACCACCACCCAGTTTGTATATTTCTCTACATTTTACATTAGCATAAAAATCGATCATCCGTGCAGGCATCAATATACACCAGTCCCATAGATCCGTCATGGGTATGATGGATCAATATAGTCCAAAGATTCGGATTCAAATTGAGCCAAGAAATGGAATCAAATTAATAGGCATTCTTATTTCATGGCTTCTGAGATAATCCCGTCACATAACTGGATAGTAATTCATCCACTGTTTATCCACTAAGCAACCAAAAGGGGCCCCTTTTTTCGTTGCCCACAACCAGCTGAAAAAACCCAGGTCGTCTCATCTCACTCGTCACCTGCTGCTCTTCAAGTTGTTGCTGCTGCTTGGATGGAGCCTGAAAGCATCTGAAAGCGCTTTGAACGAGTTCGCGGGGTTCATGGGATGGTTCATGAAATATATACCTAGCACCCAAATGCCATATATGCCATCCTTTTTGGGGGGTTGACCTTCCATTTTACGGGTCAAAATCTTCCAAAATATGGGTCATTTGCAATTCTAGGTATTTTCTACCAGCAAACAATCCCAAATGCTGTATTTGTATGGCCTATTTATATGAATTTGGATAGTTTTGGTGGTAAATTTGTAGGTAAATTATACCATGCATTGAGCATCTGGGAATGAAACATGGTGCTTAGCTGATGCAGTTATTAGCTGTCCAACCTGTAGGTTTAACTATTCCGGAAAATGGAGAATATATACCCCATAGCATCCATGGGACTGGTATATTTACCTACATTTGGTTGATTTTTATGGTAAATGTAGGTAAATATACCATACATGGATCCTATGCGTACTATAGTTGGTGGTTCAACCCATTTGAAACATATTCGTCAAAATGGGAATCTTCCCCAAATATGGGGTGAACATAAAAAATATTTGAGACCGCCACCTGGTATATGACAAGACAATACAAAACATAATAACAATCTCCTCAACTTCTCTCTAGTGCTTTCATCCTGGGCAGCCGGGACAAAGGGCTGTGGCAGCCTGCCAACATGTAGCCTTAGAGCGACTCATTTCCATTCCGATCACCTGGTACCCGATTCACATCCACGCATCAAAAAAAGGCAATCTTTCAGTTGAATGACTCCAAAAAATTACGTTTTTGATAAAGATGCTTGATTTTTAAACAGTATATACGTTGTTTTTCTCCCTTTTGCGTGTTTATCCATTCACAAAATTGATGTGTCGAAGCAAAAACTCCTGGGGATTCCCAGACTGTTTGTCCCAGCTCGATTGAAAAGTTGGACCTTCATTGGAGTTGAAACTGGTTACCCCGGGGTTGGAGGTACCGCCCCCCCTGAAGAATTTCACATGTCACAAATCATGTCCCCCCCCAACAAAAAGGTTGGACCATTTCTTTAAAGGACATTTAATTTCATCTTCCAAAGATCCTAATTATATGATGGGATGATATGCATGGGAGATGCATGGATATGCAGCAAAAGTAGATCAGCACAAAAGAAAAAAGATCCTTCACTTTGCAGAAAGTTGTTTGTACTTTTGTTATTGGGAAAACCGTTCCGAATTCACGGATTCATCATAAACAAACAACATGCCCGGATGACGGATTCCCATGGTAGCTACTAATTGATGCCAGCCAATAAAATCAACCATTCATGTGGGTAAATATACAAACGTCCCATGGATCCATCCGTCATCGGATGGAACTTTTGTTTCATGATTTCCTTGGTTTTTCGGCTCGGTTGTTTTCAATTTGTCGTACCTGTGCCGCTGCCCAAAGTACTTCCGAAACCAGTTCCTGCACCGAGCCCCCAAAAAAATGAAAGATATAAATAAAGAAACATAAATGCGCGGTAGGTGTGTGTGTGTGTGTGGTCAAAAACCTTGTCTGACTTTCCGCTATACTGCTTGGTTCACAGGAATCCAAAAAACATGGCTACTATGAAATTCTCTTCTATATTAGCTGCAGGATGCTGCAGGTATCTTTGACGACCAAATAATTAAGCAGAGTCCATCTCATGTTACATGGAACTATCCTTTTGGCAAACATGCCAACAAAAAACTCCCAAAAACGGTCCTAGTCGATTTCCATGAGCACTGCGAGGGACTGGGCCCTGTCAGGGATGAAACGATGAAACCGGTTGAGTTGGAGTTTTCCTCGGGGGGTTCGCCTGAAAAATGGCATGGAATAGGAGATTCCGAAAAAGGAAAAACCCATCATGTTTGGGTTCCAGACGTTCAACTTTGGGGACTATATAACCAAAACATGACTTCCAGGTGTGGATGAAAGTTTTTTTTTCCAAATTTGAAGTTTGACCCTTTCTATATGCAAGAGTGATCTTTCAAAGGCTTCGAAAACGATCAAGGCTGCAAAAGTGAACTTCATATTGAAACATCTTAAAACTCTTTTCTAAATTCTGAGGTCAAGAAATATCAAAATGATCTTCTGGACATCACAATCTCTACAAGTTGTTTTTTTCCATGATGATTTTCCCCAAATACATTTTTTCCTCCAGAATGACCACCTCATTTTGTATACTTCCATCATCCCCATGTTCAAAAAAAAACGATGTCCATCCAAAATGTTCTTGTTTCCAACCATATTCGAAAAAAAAACACGGATCCACTGCCATGTTTCATGTTTCCATTTTCTAAAAAAACAAAAAAAACAAAAAACAAGTCCGAAAAAAAAAAAAAAAACAACCACGCATCGGAAAATCTTCCGCCTGTTCCTCCGCCTTCATGAAATGGCTAGAAGTGAGAGGTGCCAAGCCTCCACGCCTTGGAGGTTGGTCAGTTTGATGGCACAGATCACCCATGCACCCCAAAAAGGGTAGGTGAATCAAACGGGCTTGTCATTCTTACAAAAACCATGGCCATGCAGGTGTTTCCTCTGCCGCATCTACTGTTACGCTACCCTGGTGTTGAAATAGGGCCCTTGTAAGTAGGATCATTTTTGTACCCCAGTGACCCAGGTTATAAAGGCCATTTTTCGAAGGGTTTGAAAACTGTGACTCCATATATAACTAGCAGTGGCCCACCTTGTACCCAATAAACTAAGAAATTGGGATGGAACATGTTTTGTCTTTCGAAGGTAGGTACCTGAGCCCTATGATGTTTGGTGATTCCTGGTATCATCCAAAATAGTGTTTGTTTTCAATGCTATTATGTTAGTTTACCGTTATAAAGTACTCCCTCCAACGAACTTTCACCCACCTGTGACCCACCCGCTTCTGAAAAAAAAAACACCCCAAACGGCGTCAGTTAAGTGTCCCCGGCATCCGGGGCATCTCTCCTCCAAGAAAACCAGATCAAACTGCGGGGTGGAACTAACAGCAAAAACTATTGAAAATAGGCCTTCCCAAAAGGAAATGTCATCTTCCAACCATCCATTTTTTGGGAGCTATCTTAGTTTCAGGGGAGGGTTCAGGAAGGTTGGAATACGATTGTTTTCTTTACCTATTAAATTACTATCAATGTACCATAAAAATCAACTATTCATGTAGAGATATACTGGCAAATATACCATCCATGGATCCTATGGGTAATGTTTGAAAACATGTAGAACAAAATTGGGCAAACATGATCAGCTAAAAGTTGAGATTGGGAACATGTTTTGAGTCTTTCCATGTTTTAAACCACACTGTTTTCAAAGAACGACACAATTCCAAACCCATCATTACCATTCATGTATCTGCCCAATTTTGGAAATTATTTCACCATCCAAACCCTAACCGCTACCGAAATTGGAGATTTTTCGGTCATCCATGGGATCGGTGTTATGTTTTTAAAACCTCAACGTTTGAAAAGATGGGATAAACTCAACCATCACCCATAGCAACCACATGTATGGTATATAGAATATATAAATCATATATCATACCTCTAGACATCCCATATAAAAATCCACCATTCATGGATGATGGATTGTTTTACCGCCATGCCCCAATGCCATCCCCATTGTTTTTCCATCGTCATCGTTTCGGAATCCTCGAGTGCCAGGCTTGCCACCAAGCCTTAGGAACTTTGGTTTCGGCGAGGTTTGTGGTGTTTTCAGATGCGCCAAGGAAACAAAAAACGGCCTTACGCCTTCCATTCCAATGACGGATCCATGGGACGAACGGTATATGTACCTATACATGAATGGTTTCTTTGTATGGTATATGCCAGTTCCATGGATCCTATGGGCATGAGTCATCCTGGTTGTTTGATGATGGGATCCTTAAATCTCATGGTTTATGAAATAATCCCCACATAGCTGGGTAGTATTGCATCCCCTATATACCCTAAACAACCAGTTTTTTTTATTTATTGCTCAAATGCTTTTGTTTGCTCCAATCTGGACTGGTATATTTACCTATACATGAATTTCTGAATGGGTCAAATTTATGGAAGAAATGTTTTGCTTTTTTGGTAATCACCGTGGTCTTTTAAAGTTGCACTTTCCGGGTGTTCTGGAGTTTCGAACTCCATAAGTACTAAATGCAGCTATACATGGAGGGCCCAATAGGGCCCTCATCAATGGCCGCAAATAAAATGGGTATATAACTGGGGGTGAAATTTCAACCTACTTCGAGGGGATTATAGCTCCACTTACAACTGAGATTCATATATTGTGATGAGTAGAGGATAGTCATGGGCCCATGGCATACCCTTGCTGAAACTAACATTTTCGCACCTGAAACACTGGGGTTGCTTCAGATGAGTTTCGTTTTTGGGGCCATGGCCTAATTTCAGGTGGCTTTTTTCTGTAAAAGTCAGGTGACATAGGCTCAGTGAAACAATGTGTTTCGGCCATTAAAAAAGGGTAAAGTTACCATTGTTGAAATACGCGGCTTGAAAAACCTCCGAAGTTCCGAACATCTTAAAAAAAACAACTTACGGCTGAAGGCTCGGATTGAAGCTTCCAGCCAAACTGACAAACTGCGGCTGAAGCTACACAGAAATTGCATGCCAAATAAAATTTGAAGAATCAAGTTGCATAGATTTATAGAGAAAAATCAGGGAGGCAACCAACAAAACTTCGCCTCCAACTGATTTTTCCTCCAGATATTTTGTGACAAAACCCCATGACTCTTTTCCCATGGGACGAAAATTGTATATTTACGTATATACGAATTAATAATTAATACTATGATTAAATACCTGGAACCTGTTTGTCCTCTATTTTGGTGGTTGAACCCTTCAAAACAAGGTCTTTTCCAATCAAAACAAGGGTCATTTGGGTTCCAGGTAATTCCATCAACAAAAGATCAAACCATTCGACTTGGATTCCCTAAATAAACGTCCCATTTTTGAAACAAAAAACAAAAACCTCATGGGAAAAACACCAAACCACAAAACGTCTTGAGGAGCTGGCGAAGGCAGGGTATCATTTTTGGACCAATCCATGACTTAGAACGACGTTACATCGATGACCTGTCGCCGAGTTGGTGGGCGTTTTTTCGGCTGGTTTTTTTACCTGTCCAAACGTCAGCCATTTATGAAGGGCCGGCTGTAAATTCGTAAAGTACCCATGGATCTGTCAATGGGGAATGTTTTTTTTTTGAAAAAAAACTGTGATGACATTACAGCTGTTTTGAAGTTTGAGTAAAGTTTGCTATAGTGTTGTCTTGGAAAATCGTGGAGAAGCAACGACCTGTGTATGTTAGACTAAAAGGACGTATTCGCTAGTTTTTGATGAACAGCATCAACTTGTTCTCTTTCACCATCTTTAAATATCATCTAGCCAAATCAAAATATTTCACCAAGCCAGATTTGCCTGAAATAAGGGGATGTCCTGTCCTCAGCTAAATCGGTGGTGTGAGGTCGCTATAATTTGACCAACTATCATTGATTGAAATCATAAAATCATATCATATAAAATTAATTGGTGGTTTCCACCCATTTGGAAAAAATCAAATTGGATCATCTCCCCAGGTCGGGGTGAACAATTAAAAAACCCTTGAAACCACCAGCTACCTGGATCTTCCAAATAAGGGGTGCGAAAAATTGGATGATATTGTTTTGGGTGCCCGAAAAAACACCATCCCTTAGTGTTCAAACAGCACCCGGCTTGGAAGATGCTGGTAGATATATATATATATGTGTGTTTCCAAAAATAGGGATACCCCAAAATGGATGCTTTATAATGGAAAACCCTATTAAAATGGATGATTTGGGGGGATTTACCCCTCTTTTCTCGGAAACATCCATATATTATTTAAATAAACCACAAATTATCACAAGGGCTGGTTGCCAACCGCCTCGTCTTTTTGATCTTCAAACAGCCATGGCTCGTCTAAGATTTGAGCCAAGATCGAGTACGAGTCAGGAATACCCGGCCCCTGAAACTGAAAATGGATGGTTGGAAATTTGATTGTTTCATTATTTGGGTTTTGGCCTATTTTTAGCATGCTTTTTGCTGCTTTTGCTAGTTTTAGGGGAGGTCAAATAAGAATTCCTCATGCGGTGGATACTCTTCTGAGAAGTAACAGATCCCACCTTTCAGTGGAAAAGGGAAAAATCATCGACTCAAACATACCTCTATAGGGCCTCCTAGGTGAAAATGTACCGATCCATAAAGCTTTTTATTGACTAAAAAACTAAAATTACCATATCAAACTCTTTACCCTCCAGGGAATGATCACATATCCTACCTGGGGAAGTTCGGAAAATAATCTTCAACAAAAGTGCCGCAGTCTATGGGATATGTTAGTAACCCAGGAGGGTAAGCCATTCATGGATTGGGAATTTTGATAGTTGTTTTTGGGTTCCAGAATATGTTGTTGATAAATATTGAAAATTGATTATAATACCCATAGAATCCATGTATGGTATATTTACCTACATTTGGTTGATGTTTATGGTAAATGTAGGTAAATATACCATACATGGATGGTATGGGATATTAAATTGCTATAGAGATATGAAATTGATCACTCCAAAGAAATTGAGAGTCAATTCATTGTCGACAGATATGTTGGCTCCATGCAAGCTTCACGGCCTTGTTTTTTTCACACGGCTTTTTTCGCAGGGAAAATGCGCATGCCTTCCTGTGACCCCATGAAAGTGGACAGGAGTTCGACTAGAAGGAGTTTGGAAGAGTTCGGCTTCCATGCAGAAAATCACAAGAGAAAATCAACCTTATACAAGGTGGGCCAAAAGGGACGATCGTTTTTTAATAGAGGGAGTTATACAAATAATCATAACCTCTATTATATTATTGGCCAAAAAAAAAAGGGTTTCACTTTGGGTTTATTTCACCCTACTTATGGGGGGTCCCAGTTCACTCCATTTCACTTGTTTTGTTTTTGGGGGCCCATCTTGTTGGTCAACTCGGTCAAGGATTGAAAATTCAAGAAGACAACAAGTTAACCCAAAAGATGTATATTTCCCTACATTTAGTTGATTTTTATGGTAAATGTAGGTAACCATACCATACATGGATCCTATGGGTAATACAAGCTTAAAATCTTAAACTTCGTTTCTTTCAAAACTTAAGATTTCGTATGGCCTCTTAAAAAGAAAAAGAAAAACACAACAACCAAACTTAAACTTTGAAAGGACCCCCCCCCAAAAAAAATGCCCGTTTCAACAAAACACCCGTTTGAACAAAATTGGTAAAAGTGTGTGGTGGTTTCAGCCCATTTGTACAATATGCGTCAAATTGGATCATTTCTGGGGTGAAAATCAAAAGCAATTGAAACTACCACCTAGATTTTTATGTTGGGACATTCTCCGTTTTCCAAGGGTGGTAATGCCCTGTATCATTACAAGAAGAGTCCCCTGGAATTGTTGATTACAAATTAATAAATGCTTACTATACCCTCCCTAAAACTAACATAGCACCTTAACGTGGATGGTTGGGAAACTATTTTCATTTTGGGTTTCGGCCAATTTTCAGGTGCTTTTGCTGTTAGTTTCCGGGAGGGTATAACCCCAAAAAGTAGGTTGAAATAACCCCAGTGAAAAACATGTAGAAGGCCATTTAAGGTAAATTCCTTTCGTCCCATGGATCCCGTCCTGGGATAGTTTTGACGGAAATATCATGAACATCTATGATCCAAGAAATCTCCAACAGGATGCACTGAACGGACCCCTAAACCTGAGAATCTAATAGCTCGATCGCAACTTCCAAAACGGGGTCCGTTGGGATTCGGTCCCATTCAATTTTTGATGGAATTTGATATATGGAAATTGTCTATTTGATTTCCATATATCAAGATTTAGTGTATTTGATATATGCCAGGTGATGAACAAATTGTCGACATATGCACCGGGAAGCTGAAAAAAAAATCTCAACCAAACTCTGATTGATCAGGAGTGAAGTGCCTCGGAATAGCCTGGGCGGCATTCTGAGCCGAGGGTAAGGCCCCACTATTTGGCACGACTACAAGTTGTTCTAAGGTTGAAAACAACAAGCACTAAAGGTGTATCATATATATGTATTATTATTCATCTATCCATGGATATGCATGATTTAGTTCATATCTAGATCTAGCACTAAAAGACATCACGATCAAATAAAAAGTATCATAGCACTGCTTTCTCACATCTCTGCCTGTTGGGCAACTTGATGCTATGAAGTCCAGCAATTTTGTATATCCGACTCGGGTTAAATATCCCTGAGCTAGGGGTTTTGAACCGCCAACGGAACCGCACAAGGTCTGCGCGGATGTTATCCTCTTAGCGGACTCCAGCATTCGCGAGGAACAAAAGTGTCGTCTTTTGAGGCTGGGGAGAAAACCCCAAAGCGACATCGAGCAATTTTCACTTTGATTCCCTCAAATCAGAGTGAAAATTTGATAGAAAAGATGGGTGAAATTTCCGGAGGTATGAGACTTCCAGGAAAGTGCACAATATGCACCCTTCAGTGGAAACCTTCAAGTGGAAAGTGGTAGGAAACCAGCGCAAGTTCGCACAGCCAGGGTCAACACCTGGTTACCCCGAGGCCAAGGCCCTTGCCAGCCCGGGGCATGTGGTTACCAGGTTTTCTGGACTCACAAGTTGACAATCTCTTGCTGCCTCGAAGAGTGGCGGTCCACGACAACGACGACGACTTCAAATCGCTCAGCTTAAAGATTTACTATAATACACAAAAACATAAAAATTCAACGGGTTGAAAACAAAACAGAAGAACATCAATCAATAAACGGTGTGATATACAGGTAACACCTGACTTATATAATTCAATTGTTTTGTTATTGTTTGTTCCGGCCTTAATCCATGGTGTTTCGATTTCTCATCAACTCGAAGCATTTTGTTGCGCCAAGACACCCTGGTTGTCGATTGGCCGAAATCTGTTTCAACACCGGGAAGCTACGACTGACATCCAGATCGTTTTTGGAAGCACTCCGAACCTTTCGAAGAGAGCCAGGTCACCCAGGTCCACTCAATGTATATTTGGTCGAAAAAAACCTACCCAAAACTGGGGAGTAAATGGGGGTAAATGAGCAGGTAAATAATGGTAAATATACCAGACATGAACCCAAATGCTCCGAATGTATGGATGATTTTTTCCTACATGATTTCGGTATAAAGGTGAAAAATGGCCACATGAACAAGGGGGAAATGGCGGCTGGTAAATATTCCTGTCCCATGGAGCATCTGGGATATACATTGAAATAAACTTGTAGGTTGGCAAGCAACATGGATGTTTTATCCAAATCTTTATGTGGGGGAAATGGTTGGTGTGTTATTTTGTTTGCTTTTTTGGAGTTCCGGTTTGTTGATTCTTCGATGGGATCAATGGATCGGGTTTCTTATGTTCTCACCAAACCACCCATCCCATATACTCAAAGTATGATATCTACTTACATTTGGTAACTTTCAATGATACATGTAGGTAAATATACCATACATGGATCCTGTCTGGGCATGGAAATCGTTTTTGGGGGTAGGAAACATCGACATGCGCAGCAAGGTTTGATAATTTTGTTGAAAGGTGTTTTGAAATTCAGGTCACTAAAAGCTTAAAGCAACAAAAGATTCCATGATGCTTCTCATGGTGATCCATGGAACATATCTCAAATTCAACTTAATAAATGCATGTATTGTGAATATCCAACGTACATGAATGGCTTTCAACAAAAAAACAGGTATTTCGGTCATCAGGAAATATTCCCAAATACATTCGGCGCATCTGGATTTTTCTAAAACTGGCTCATCACAAAATATCTGAGTGCTTGGTGGTTTCAACCCATCAAAATGAGAATCTTCCCCAAAAAAGGGTGAAAATAAAAATTTTTTGAAACCACCACCTAGACCACCTAGATCTGAGTCTTGAACACTGCCAGTAGCAGTAGCAGCAGTAGTTGGAGTCTCACTATCGCACATTTCCTGGCCGAGAAGATCCGAGCAATCAACAAAAAACGAACGAGTCAACCAGGGGTCATTGTGACACCGTCTTACCATACTACACTATGTTTCAGCTGTACATGACTTAAAATGACCAAATAG
The DNA here is from genome assembly GCA_000507305.1 of Breviolum minutum Mf 1.05b.01. Lineage (NCBI taxonomy): Eukaryota > Dinophyceae > Suessiales > Symbiodiniaceae > Breviolum > Breviolum minutum. The sequence continues at coordinate 8,048 of DF242759.1, read as the reverse complement.
ATATGTATCAAGCGTCATAGCTTCATCATGTTTCTTCATCGCAATCAATCAAAATGACCCCATCAAAAGAGAATAACATATATGACATGATATGTATCTATATTAATGCTTCCTTTTACCACCGAAAAATCAACTTAACAAATCTAAGCTATAAATATGTTTCACAAAATACATTTCTTCAACGGAATCCTCTGTTTTGGAACCCCAAAAAAAACATTTACCAAACTTTCAACAAAAACACCAATCCGTCTTCGGCAAAATGATCCAACGGTTCGGGAACTCGCAAGAATCGCACTCCTGCAGTTTCAATCGTCTCTCCTTGATGACCTCTGATAACTTGGATGGATCATCCAAGAAATCACCTCGAAAAACACACCCAGCACGAATCCACGGCAACGGCAACATTCACGTTCACCGTTCAACCCACCAGGAGGCGGGGTTTGTTAAAGGTTCAAAAAAAGGCTTCCAGTGAACTGGAGTGGAATCCCATGGGTTTTTTTAAAGCTTTTTGAAAAGTTGGGACCCACATGAATTCGATTGTTTTTTTTGTAATGGTAAATTACTTGTAGTAGGTAAATATATACCTTTCGTCCCATCAATCCTATATGGGATTGAGTCATCCTGATTGGCTAATGGTTTGGGATCCTTAGATTGGTTTGTTAATATAACCTCTGTTGTGTTCATTGCTTACCTGGGCCCATTGGGATGCTCATTTTTCCCATACAAAAAAAACCATAGTTCGGATCCACGGAACGAGTCACGAGTCGTATACGGTATATGTACCAATCCATGAATGGTTGATTTTCACGGTAAAATGATGGTAAAATGTATAGGTTCCCATAAGTTAGCCCCCCAAAACGATAGTTACCAAATAAAATCATGAAATAGCTATAACCCCTAGAAATATGGGCTTTTAAAAATAACTGCTTTTTTTTTCTGGGTTTGGAACTTTTCACCCTACTTTTTGAAAAGGGCCCCATTTCACTCCACCATCACAAACTGCTTATGGCCCACCTGCTAGACCATAACATGACGTATCCCACCAAGGAATCTCAGGGAATCCCTGGGAGCCGTCATGGATCCCGTAAGTATTCTTCAATGGATGGAACTTCTTCATGAAGATTTTGGTGGTCATAATTCGATCCGGGGCTTTGGAATCCCAAAAAACAAAAAACATGATCTTTCAAAGACTAGAGCCAGTTTTTGGTTTGGTCCAACTTGGTCTTCGCCCCTGCGATCGTTATAAACGGAGTTAAAACCCTCAACAATGGCCGAAAATCAATGGATAACTGGGGTGAACGTTCACCCTACTTATCGGGGGAAAAAAAAACTCGATCCATTTATAACTGCTAGGGGGCCACCTGCTATCTTATCAACAGGATTGCTTTCATTCACACCTACCCAAGCTGACTAAAGGCCCAAGTTGATCCCCACACTGCGACTTCCTCACCTGTCCTCACTTTTGAGTTCGGGTCACGTTTTCATCCGACAAAAAAGGTCACCAACAGAATTACCAGGTGGATTTTGATCCACAATGTGCCAATTCTACTCCACGGAGTTTTCCTGAATCCATGAAATCCACCTTAAATTTGAGTAATTGTCGACATTACTGAAATTTCAGGGCTTAAGAAATCATCCTGCCTCTACATTTCAGGACTGTTTGGGTCACTCACCTGAAATTTTATTGGCCAACATTGCTCAGAATCCAACGATCAACGATATCAAAGAAAAAGTGGTCCTCCCCCAAAAAGCTAAAAGTTCGACTGTACACTTAAAATTAAAATTGATGGTCAAGTATCAACCCTTATATATTTACACAGCTCGCCAATCCCAACAATATAGGACTTATTGTTTCCATATATGTCCATATATTTTCCGATATTTTTGACATCTACCTTGCAAAGTTGTTTGTGGGTCCTCAAAATAGCCATGCAATTGAAGGGTCAGGATTCTTGGCGTACTACGTTTTCTCCATTCATCTTGTCTAGGATCCATGTATGATCTATATACTATTACCAACGCATTGATCCCATAAAAATATCAACCAATTGCACATAAATATACCAGTCCCATGGATCCTACCCTAAGGATCATTGGACCCTCAAAACTGGCTATTTTGAGGACCCTACCCCTGCTATACAGGTACATTCNTACTATTACCAACGCATTGATCCCATAAAAATATCAACCAATTGCACATAAATATACCAGTCCCATGGATCCTACCCTAAGGATCATTGGACCCTCAAAACTGGCTATTTTGAGGACCCTACCCCTGCTATACAGGTACATTCACCCTTCCATTGGAGGGTCCAAGATCCTTAGGGTATGAGATTTTTGCCCATGTTTATGTGCAAACATCTTTACGGATCGGCCCCTGTTTTTTTGGTCAATCCGTCCAAGGGACTCAAGCTTTTGCTGATTTCACTTTCCATCGCACGATGAACAAACCTCGGGGCCGGGCATAGCTGACCTTTCGTGGTGACGTTTTTTGACCTAAGATGTACTTTGAAACAAAAGCTGGGTAGGAATCCCTTCAGTTCTAGGGAACATATCGGGGGCTTATTTATATCAAATCCCTTCATGCAAATAATATGTTCCCTTCCAATCAACTTGCTCCTTATATATTACACACTGGAAAAATAACGGCTGGCCCCTCAAAATCACCTGTTTGAACAGGAAAATCATCTGAACCATCCTTCATTTTTTGGGTTCGACATGTAAATTTTCAGGGGATTTCCAAGTGAAATACATTTCTATACCCTCCCAATTCAAACTCTGCGGGCCCCTTCATCCGTTCATTCCGCATCTTCCACCAATTGGAGTTTTGTCAAGGGTTTTCCCTTAGAGACATCCCAGGTGAAACACAAGTTGCCAGGATTTTTTTGTTGCAAATCGGTCCACCTCGGTGGATGATCATCCCAGTTTCAGTGGTTAGGATCAGCCCCATTTACAAGCCATCAATGGCCATTTGAAAGATTAAGAAAGGGGTCCCACAACCCGATCCTATAGGGGACGTTCCAATGATCACCAAAGTTATTAGCTGGTTGGTGGTTTCAACCCATTTGAAAAATATTAGTCAAATTGGATCATTTCCCCAGGTAGGGATGAAAATAAAAATATTTGAAACCACTTTGTACCACTTTGATGACCGCACGTTGCCAGTAACTCGGGCTAACGCACTTTGGCAAAGGGGGAGATTACATCCCAGAACGAAGGCCACGATGAGGCTCGCAGACCTGAAAAGAAGGATCGGCAGGTACAACTTGCATATCTTGGATATGCTTACCCAGCTGGAGAAAACCACCCTGTTGTTGGCTAATGATTTCCTCAACCCGTTGCAACCTGCGATGATCCCACAAAAGATGTGCACACACCAGCCAACACCCAATTGATGCTGAAGCCGGGCGTGTCGACTTAATACCAACAGTGATGGCATTACTCTTCCAGTAGTGCTTCACCAGCAACTGAAACCACCTGCAAAGCTGAATGTAAGAAAAATCCGTGTCAGCTAAGTGTCGATGAAATTTCCATTTGCCATCCACCAAGACCGGCCCCGGACCGCCAGTCGAAAGCTGATAGTCAATGAATAACTGCAAAAAAGACACCCATTGCAAGTTGCCATGTTGGCGTAACGAAACGTCCCCTGTAGAAAGCCACCACTGATGCACCCATGCTGTTGCATCAAATCCAAACTTTTCCGCAGTTGATTGCGAAATCTGCGGTATCCTCTGTTGAACTTGATTCGGCGTTTCCACTGCAAACTTAGAAGCCACGGCAGACTCTTCCGGTGATTTCGACCCTTGGTCCGCCAGCTTCCCTGTCTTGACCAACAATGTAGCCACAATCCCATGAAGGCGTCGTGCCTGGTGCAGCTCTTCAAAACACTGATTCCACAATGTCCAGAAACCTGTTCCACGGGCTTCGTTCGCCCTTGCGGCAGCATGGTCGACCAAACTGTTGTGCCAAAATGCCCATTGCTCAATGTCTGTTTGTCCCAGCGCTGGTGAAATGTGCGAAAAAACCTGCACCACTGTCACACGACTGCCGACGGTCTGCAACAAGTCAGAAATGCTACTCCACAAATCATAATGTGAGTGTGACGGCTTGAGGAGCCACTGCATAGCCTGCAGGCGACGGACCCCTGTGAGGACCCCAAGACAATCACTCCAGATGGTAACACAACAGTGTACTCTGGAAGCTATGGTCAAAGCCTCTCGGAGCGCCAGTAACTCTGCACGAAACGCCGTTTGAAGAAGCCCTTGAACTAAGCCTGATGCAATCAAGGAAAACTCGAAGGGGTTATGTGCATTGCCTGCCTGTGTGATGGACCATGCTGCAAGCCGCAAAGCTGGTTCAGTCGGGAGGCAACACGTACCATCCGTGAACAAATGCATTGGCCCACTTTTGGGCGGCACAACAGGGTTATGTATGACAGGTTTAAATGGAAGGTCAAGTAAGGCTGTGGCGAGATTGACACAAGAAGGCGGTCTGATTGCCCATCCATGGTTACGACTGCAACTCGGGAGCTGACGAATCGACTCCAAGGTGGATTGGTCTATACCTACCCTACACTGTTCAAAATGCTTACAATGCCAAAGACGATGCTCAAACCCATCTTGCTGTTGACAAAAGGGACATTGATTAGCTTGCTCACCTTGCCAATGTTGTTTACCCCTATTGGTATACATGGTGCCATCGAGGCCACATTGCAAGTATATACGATCCATTTCTCCATATTGGAGGAGCAGTTTACGGGTTTCTGCTAGATCTATTTTGTGCATGCCATCAAAACAAGCTCTGTGAGAAACTTCACTAGCCATGATCAAAGGCCACGACCAGGCTAGCCTTTGACGAAGCTCATCAATGGGGCACTGATAGCAATTGAATTGACCCAATTCATCAAGGACCATGCCTGTCGGTAGGCATTGCCACCCCAGCCGTTCAAGTCTGCTTATCAAAATGGATGTGGGACCATTACGTGGTATCCTATCCCCAGAAAGATGTTGAAGCACAAAAGAACGAAAATGCTGAAATGAACCAAGGTCTCTGGCGTCTTTGATAGTCTGATAAATGCTCCAGCCTTCAGGGTCAAAGGTGAACCCCCAAACTGACAAATGGAGCATTGGCGATGTACCTACTCTATCAGTGCGGAGGCCACGAACTGCTCCGGTGCGAAGGGTTCCGAAATGGGTGGTTGCTAGAGTGCTGCTGCTGATTCCATGCAAAGCTTTTGGCCATCCCAATTGGAGAAGAGCCGTGAGTTTATGACGATATGGCGAAAGGCAGGCTCTGAGTTGCTTCCATGTTGGCTTCATTCCTTCAACCCGGGACACCAAAGTTTTATTCCCAAGCCTTTGCGTGTAGTTGGCTTGGATTCCCAACGTTTTGGCGTAGGGCAGGAGTGCATAGGTTCCATTGATTAAATGCTTTCGGTCAGACGAATTGGTTGCCCAAACATAAGTCTTTTTTGAATCCATTATCATGTCGAGAACCTGCACAAACTTGCCGAGATGTTGCTCCACAGCTTGATGAGTGCAGATGTTACGATGGAGAAACTGCCAATCGTCTACATATGTATACACTCTCACCTGTGGGCATAAATCTGCCATCCACCAGTCTAGTGCCAAGTCAACGAAACACATGGCAGCCACCGATAGGGCGCAGCCCTCTGGATAGCCACAGTTACTGGCAATCATGGGTCCCGTTGTGGACCTCACACGGAAACGTCGAACCTGAAAACTCACAAAGCCACACCAGGCCTTAGTGAGCCAATCCGGAACGTTGAGGGATGAAAGGATTTGCCACACCGGCTCCCTTGGGACATGGTTAAAAGCCTTTTCAAGATCTGCCACGAGCCCAATTAAAGGCGTTTGGTGGGAGTGTGCGGTTTCGAGCTCCAACCCCAGTTCGTACCATATCGTACGTGCTTCTTGATTGCATTCCACCTCTCAAACCTGATGGGGCCACACGAATGAGATTGCGAAGGAGTTGGCGTGCACGATAGGTTGACCACACCCTATACAAGAGTGGATATATGACTATTGGCCTATAGCCAGCCACAGACGATGCTTGTGGATGTTTTTCCAAAAGGGAAACGATACCTGTTGCCAACTGTCGTGGCCACTGGGCTGTTGTCTCAGCATGTTGCAACACTTGAAGGCACGCTGCTTGCACTGTTGGTGGAACAGTGAGAAGGTCATGACGAGTTACGCCGTCTGGGCCAACTGCTGCTCTGCTCTTTTTACGCTTGATTATGTGGACAAAACGCTCCAACGACCACTCTGGAAAATTCCACTGCATTGGCTTGGCTACTCTGGAAACGAAACTGGCAATGTCAGTCCACTGTGAAGGGTTCAGGTGGTGGGCTTTTTGCCACCGTGCTGTCCATGCCTCCCGAAAAGCATCCAGGATGTCATCAACTTTGGTGGTTACTACTGTCTGCCGAATTGCATCACCAGGGGAGCCTATGACCGGTACGTCGGTGGTTAGACTAGTGCCCTGACATGCTGTAGGAACTGCCTCACTACCATTGCAGACAAGGGGAATTCCAACACGAAATGGTGCAGGCTGGTTTAATGTGATATCCTGACGCTGAACTGCTTCAATTTCGGCCTCAGTGGAAGACACCAAAACATCAACCTTTTTGGGAGGGGGTTTAGAGCAATCACGAAAGACATATTGCAAATCATGCTGACGAACGTGCTTGGCCTGTTGAAGTCTAGACTGCTGCAATCTAAGTCCAAAGGCCTTGGTAGCTTCATTTACCCCATGGAAAATTTGACAACATTCCTCAAAAGTTGGCGGTGACAAAGGCAAAAAGGCTGGGCCTCCAAATTGCGGTTGCACACTCCGAGTCCACCACAAGCAAAACCCACCATCGAAACCTGTTGAATGCCGGATGGCACTCCACAAGGCCGGGACACTTTCTCCACTTGGGTGTGGAGTTTTCTTCAACGCAGCTTTCAAACTTTGAAGTCTACGAACCTGTTTGAACTGCTGGGCATAACGAAAAGATGTTCCATGGTAGTTGGGCTGCACTTCACCAGTTCTACCCTTGGGAATGGGTGCCTTGTTACTGGCATGTTTGGTGGGCTCTAAGGTTTGTCCTCTGCCGAGTTGCGATGGCGAAAACCCTGGTGCACCTGCAGCTTTAGCCACTAGATTGGCCTGATGCTCAACACTATTCCAAAGAAGGGCATATGCAACTGTTGGATCCGGATGAGTCGGATAGCAGAATGTACCTTCAAATGCCGGCCATTCAATCGGCTGAGGCATCCTCCACTTGAAATGGTCTAATTCTTGACAAGGGCTAGCAAAACAACCAACCAACGCAGAATGGTCTGGCCACAACGAATCAATGACCCGGACATCCCTAAGGAGTGGAAGGAGCTCCGATGAAATGTAAACAAAGTCAATACGACGAGAGCCTTTTCCTGTTGGCAAGGGCGGTCTGCCCCACCACTCTTCTGCAATGGATTGTAAATCCCGAAATCCCATGGCCTCAAGACGATCAAGCTGATGGAGTTCTGGCTGCAACCAATTAAAATCCCCCATGATTACCCTAGGGCCACTGGCCTGGCATGCTATCCTATTGATTGCCGCTTCCAGCAACTGCTCCGTATGAAAGCGAGGATATTGATGAGTACTGCTATGGGGGTACCCATACACCATTGCAATTTGAATCCACAGGTTATGGATGCAAGTGCCGACAACTTGGTAGCGGGCAGTGGACAGCCATTCTTGGGTGGAACCTAATGGCAACGCTCGGGTAGGCCAAGGAGAGATAGCTAGGACTCCGGTGAATGTTCCAACTGATTCCGACCTTGCTCGGAGGGAGCTAGGAGCTCCTGGCACAAGATAAGCATACCGCGATTTTTGGCATTTCATACCAGTCTGAAATTTTTCAAATCCCAGTTCGGTGATGCCCCAAAAATCCCCTGAGAGATCTGCAACGATATCTGCCTTAGTGGTGAGACCACTCGGGTTGAAAGTTCCAAGGCTCCACATGGTTTCACATGAGTCGGGCCCTGGGTGTCGGGCTTCCC
>DF242758.1:40000-52204 GCA_000507305.1 Breviolum minutum Mf 1.05b.01 | reverse complement strand
GTAAACACATCTCATCAAATCAATCAATACAACAGCCATTTTGTTTGTCTAGTGGAAACTGCTTTCCCAGTTTGCTGCTTGTAAATCTGGAGGTTGGATGAGTACATGTCTCCAGCAGTTGTTAGAGAAGCTGATTTTGATCTGTCTAAATTGGGATGTTACTTTTCTACAGCAAAACTACGGAAAAAAACAACTCCAGTTGGTGCTTTACAATCCAATCATGTTGTAGTCATAGTATACTTGCATAGTCTCACTCCGTTCAACTTGTCTTCCAGAGCCTGGCACCCGTTTCCTCACTAAGCCATCAGCTTGAAGAAACATGAGCTAAATGCACATGACCGGGTACCGACATGACCCAACTACTGGGTGTTCAGAAGTAGACAACTTAGCCGTAGCAAAGCGATTCTGGAGCTTTCTGAGCAATTTGGAAAGCATCTAATATTTCATTGATTCAAACGGCATGTTCCTAAAAGTATGTGAGCCATGTATATGATTGAACAATTTGAGTAAAACAGGACATCTTGCTCCTTTTTCAAAAAGAAACACTGTGAAGTGTGAACCCTTGGCTACTTTCAATGTTCACATTGTCTCAAAGGTATATCGTATTAACTATATAGTGCAACTCCTCTACCAAAGACACCGCCAACGGCAGTGTCTGATGAAAACAACATAATTCTGATCTTTCATAACAATTGAATTTGCAGTTCAAGGTGCCTGGTTGCTCTTTTAGGTGTCTGCCTTAAACAACTACTAACTACTTGTCTTACAGGAGTACATTCCGCATCTCCCGGACCCCTGCATCTGCGAACCAAGAACCGGCAGAAGCATCAAATTCCAAAATAGCAAACAACACATATTATTCCCAAATAACATGTTAAAATGACTTCAAAACAACCAGTTCTGAACGCCAAATCACAAAGTGACCGTCAATCGAACCATGGCCACTTATTGCATGGTTAAGGTGATTTTCCTTACAACGAGAAAGTGCACACACACACACACACAAAACATCACAAAACCATTACATGTGTGTGTGTTAACACATTTATCATTTGTATGCTTAAATAACTTTTACAAATTTGATTCTACGCGACTGATTCAATTTAAAAAAATGGCAAAGAAATAAAGTAACTCGGAATCTGAGATGCGGAAATGAGAAGATTCCCAGCATGTTTCACAAATCAGCAGTACAAAATATATCGCCCTTGATGGCCCATAAGTCTAGAAACCTGGAAATAGGAAGCACACACATTGCGCACATTTTTCCACGGAGATCGGCCGAATTTTGTTTTTGTTCTCCGACCGTTGGCCTTCCGAGGAGTAGACGAAAAAGGTATCTACAGAAAGGCAGCAAGGCATGGTTGCTCTATTTTTGTGCTACCTTCTTTTGATTTTGATACTGGTACGAGTTTTATAGATTGGTTTGGTAAAGAAGGTATCAAAGCCTTTGTTCATCCTTCTCAGCGCCTATGAAAATTGAGACGAAACATAGACGTTAGATCAGATCTGATGGGGTGTTCCGCCACTATGGCCATGCATCCATTGAAACAGAAGGCATTGTCAAAATTGATTTTGTATGTTTTTGTAAGGATATCTCTTAAATATCTTTTAGTAGGTACCGGTATAAACGTTAATGCCACAACCAAGTGATGAGTACAAAGTAGCTGCATGCTCACAAAAATGCAGGGAGGTGGATTGGTGATATTCATTGATATCCTCTGGCAATTGGCAACCAATTGGCAATTCCAAGCCCATCCAAAAACGTTAATTACTCAACAAGTTGAACAATTTGATTGAAATGGATCATGATAATGTTCCCCAATTGAATAGAAACAAACATCTAACATCATCTCAAACCCATAATCTTTCATGTATATTCACCTACATTTGGTTGATTTTTTAAGGTAAATGTTAGTAAATATACCATAGATATGTGGAATCCGTAATGGGACCACACCGACTCACAACCTCCCACCTTCTACACTGGACCGAGGTGATCGCCTCATTCCTCCAATTTCACCAAGTTTTCCGGATCCCAACAACCTGCCGAGCGCGCTCCTTTACGACCTGGCAAAAGCATGGGACAGGATTCGTAGGACTGCTGCATGACCATGGAAGGTTTTTGTATACCATTTTGATCCATTGAAATGTGCATTAAAAATATATGAGCGGCAGGCAAAACTCAATACAACTGGGGCGCTCTATAGGACATAGTATCGTTTTTCGTAGTTCGCTATATCGTTTTACAGTGTTTGGGGCATGTACGTATGATATGGTAATAATTGAATTGTAATTATCTGTGTTCATGGCCTTTTGGGCTTTCAATTCCTATTTTTCGGGTCTTTTGAGCCTTGATTTCGTTTCTTTTTGGTTTCTTGGGACAGGATGGATTAGTGAGCATTTATGTACCAAAAGGGTATCGCTTAGGTATCGCTTCGGGTATCGCTTTGGGACTGGCAAGAATGTGCAAAAAAAGGAACAATTCCAAGTTTTGCATGCAATTATCAATGAACTAGTTGTATTTCAAGATATTGCAAGATATCGCTTTTGATAGTTCACCATATCGCTTTCCATGGTTTGGAGCCCCTTTCAAGAAAAAAGAGCGCCTCACAAGAAGACTCCTACATGAAGAGTTAGCCGGTTTCTCATATGATGAAGTGTATAAAATGGCTTTATCATTTGTTTTAACGGAATATCATATCATAGTGAATTGAATGACCAATGTGACATGTTGTAAAAGGAAGGCATCTCATCGTCGTTTGATTTTTAAAAACACATTTCTCACCATACATGGGTCCCATGCTGGATGGGATTCACCCATGTATTGTATTCTGGATTGTTGATTTGGATCATATCCATCCATGAAATTGATCGAGGTCTTAGATGGGCGTTTTTGTGCATATGCTCAACAAAGCAGCATCAATGACAAGACTGTAAGAATTGCAGAATCTTTATCGCAGGAATCTCTTCCTGGAACATTGTCTTCATGGCGTCTCATCCACTCAAACCATGTACCCATATGTACCGGGAACCATGCAAAACCCGAACTGGGTACGTTCCAAGCGTGCATGTGTAAATAGGGACCATTGTTTGTAGCTTGTAGCTCTTGAACAAACCTTAGAGTTCATGCCTCTATTCCCCATGGTGGAAACCCATCGACGCACGCTTTTTTTTCTATGTTTCACCATTCGGATCCACAGTCTCACTGCAACCCTCGTCCTTTGGAGGATCACTTTCGTCGGCGTCCTCCGCTGATCCCCGCTGTTCTTCCAAGGAATGTTGGGATGAAGTGGTATCACAAGACAACTTAATGTTATTAGCAAAGTAAGGGTTGAATGAAGATGTTGCTGCAATGTATTGCATGTGGGTCGATCTATGACACTACAGTGTTGAATCTTGATTACTTACATGCGCCAAGGAATCATGGGTACGCGAATTCGAATCCTGTTTAGTCATTTTTCATGGAGGGTAAACATTCGAAAAATCACTGAACTATGGTAAAACTGCAAGTTTAACGAGATAACCATTCCCAATTCCTCATTTGAACCTCCCTCCGAACATACCCCAGAAGGGTGCAACCAACCTCATCATCACTTTCATCATCGTCATCGTCATCATCGCCCCCTTGGTTCTCAAAGTTCTCTGAGGCTTTTTGCAGGTGACACTCATGGAGGCTGCCTGCCCAACCGCCCAACCGTCTTCGGCGGAGAGGGTCATTTGTCCAAACAAAAGATGGTAATAACTTGATGGAAGAGATCATTGATAGAAGTAGATGAACATGGACATACATATTATATACAAATATATCACATTATTAAACTATATTAGATATATAAATGTATTATATCATATATGTTTACATTACATAATATCTACAATATGTTTACTAATTTCGTGTAAACCATGGTAATGTCTTTTTTCAGAAATCCCAACTTTGATACAAATAAAGTCTGACTCCCAAGGCTTAGTCCCATTCGCGAAATTGAGACCGACAAACCTCTTTAGGGAACCCAACTAAAAACCTGGCATACCATATCAGGGATCATCATTTCCCCCATCTTTGTTGATACCTAGAAGGCACTCACAAGCACAGTTTTTGGCTAAGCTCTCCCAATAACAAACTTATCCATGTCCAGTCCAGCCCTATGAAGGGTTGTTTGGTTTTAGATTCCAACCCTTAAACTCTAGTTTCTGTAGCGTCTGTCTACGTGTTCATGTCTTGTGGTTGTTGGAACTAGGACATCCGCCATGCGCCATGCGCTTTGTACAATGATGTAGAAATCATAATTGTATCTTCATAACCCATGTCACATACAAAGACATCTTCAAACGTAGCAGCGAAACATTTCTTTGAAGTAGTTCTTCACAGCAAGGAACGGCTTCTGTGTGTTTTGAGAATCCCAAACATCCCAATTATTACAGCTGACTATATCTGAGTCTATTGATATTCAGCTTCCAGCCGTACCTGGAGCTGAACAAAAAATCCGGTGCCCGGGCCTTCATAATCTCGTAGAACTGAAAATCCACAAAGGATGGGATTCACTTCAATCACAACCTGAAGCTGTTTCAAGATCTTTAGATATTGAAGATAGAAAGGGGTCTCAAGAAAAAACTATTTGGAACCAACCTGAACAATTGCTGAACAGTTTGAAAAAATGCCATACCTTGACACTGAATGATTCAATGTATGGTCTATTTCCCTGCAAAACTGAGTAGTTTAGGGGGTAAATGTAGGTAAATACCACAGCCCCATTGAGTGTGTGGGATAGATAAACTACCAATCTATGGCTGTGACATGGTGGGCCGATGGTTATAACCCCTAAAAATGAAGGTTGTGGGATACCATGGCATGTACAATATATGAATACGTATATCTAAGATCTGTATTATTATGGTGTATGATCCATATCTAAAGGACATAATGAGATCACATGTCTTGTATGGTAGCTAGCCTTCTTTCATGTAAGATTTTCAGGAAACTTTCAAAGGGAGGTGCCATCTGTCGGTGAAAACATCACCCTATCACCCAGAAGGTACACCATTCGTACACCTCGTGAACAAAACCTGACCTCCCTAACATCAAAACTCCATAACAACAAAAACATTGTCGCCAGGACTAGGCTACATCCTTTCCAAAGAATCAAATCCTTTCCAAAGAATCAATGTAGCTTGGTAACTGTAACTTTAACCTGCAAACCTGGTTCGTCTTTGAATCATTTTGGAGTACTGTATATGAAAGGAAATATATTATGGCTAGCTAAGATTTACACCTAGTCTACATAGATACCTCCTGATATTTGGTGTTTAGCTTTGGGTGTGATTTTAGGGTCAAAACAAAAATCATCTCCTGACCTTTCGGAACTTGAAAGTCCAATTTGCACATGCTTAGGTCCGCAGTGACCACAGATTCTCATTTTCTTAGTAAAGGATTGCACTTAAAATCTGCACTTCTGCCGCTACATCCTGCTATATCCTAGATCATAATTACACGTCCTGTGTCTGAAAGGACTTACGTTTAAACTCCAGCAACAGAAAGATTGCAGCATCCCCATTGCAAACCCCAACCAGCAACACTGCAGCTACATGGTTCAGGGTTAAGGTTTGGTCCTGAATCAAATCCAAACCATGGAAACCAACATGGTTAGATCTCAAGGACTCTAGGTATCATATTTGTGGTTTTATTTCTGCATATGTATGGGAGACAAAAATAACACATCTGCAACCCTGACCTATTCAATCATCGAACTCACAAAAGGTCCAAGGCACCATGTATTCCGCATCAGACACCGACAACTCCAAATTCAAAGTCTTCATGACTTCTTTCAACGCAGTCATGGCATCTTGACGCTTGATGGTGGTCATAGCGCGTGGATGGAAGGAATAATACCATCCAGCACCTTCTCCTGGGTTTTTGGCGTGGCAGGAGATGCAACTTGACCAACAGCACGGAAGAAGGAGTGAAGATGATCTATACTAGCAGCCTATATCATCTATGTCTATATCAGGTTAGTGTTATCCCTTAAACGATAGGGGCAACTACTAAAATTTTGGTGGTTGAAGGGCAAATTCATATTTCCAATACATGGGAGTGTACCATCTACTTTTGAAATGGTAATAATTTATATATAGATACGGTAGCTATAACTATAACAAAGTAGAACAGTCACTGGAGAAAAAACAAAGCAGAGTCAGATCGAATCCGGAGTTGCTAGAAGCATTCTTTGGACTTTCATCACCAATTCAGAAGTGGTATTTGAACCAGTTGTGATCATATCATGCCATTCCACCAAGTAGCGTCACTGCCATGGGCATTCATGTCTTCAATACGTATATATAAACGACTTTAATTCAACGACTTTAATTCAACGAACCCAAAATGGCTACGGTTATATTTTTTCGGTGGAGAGTGGAGAACATATATTTACTAAATTTCACTTGTTTAACTACATCGATTAATTGTAAATATTCATTTTACAATTTTCTATATATTCATTAAATGAGTGAAAATTAAATAAATATGTAAATAATCATTTAGACCTTGGAACTGACCTTGGAACACCCACCAACTCGTGGCTGAAAAATCCTGCAATGATTCGGCACCTTCACAGGTAGGAAACAACATAAATAATGAGGGATCAAGCACCTCTCACAATCATGAGGAAGTGGAACATGACCTGCTTCCTTGGAAAGAAAGCAATCCTCTTGGAGACATGCCCTTTTGTAATATTTGCCCATTCTTAATGTTCATTTTCCCCGGTGATTCTCTAGAGGAAAGAATACCAACCTCATACGCAAAAAAAACTGCATCCGACTTCGGTGAGTTCACCCAAAGTCGCTGGCATCTTTCAACAACTTGGGCAGTTCCGCTGCTGCCGCCGCCTGAAAGTTCCTGTTGGTCGATGGAAAAATCTCCCACTGCAAAGCTGCGATGTTTTTGGGGGCCAAGTTTTATCGATAAAATAACCGGATAAGGGGAAATGTGTTGCCATGGGTTTAGCCTGTAACGATGGAGTGATCATGATGATCATTAACAAAAACAACAAATGAAATGCATTAAAAACGAGAACTCAAAAAAGCTAATCAGCACACAAATCCATCAATTTTTCCAGTCACTTGATCAACCACAGAACACTGCGCAAATAAATGCCAACCAATCTGACAATGACATCCAGTGAGTCAGGATTGAAGTGTCTTCTCCATCACTCCACTCACCTTCCAGTCATTCTAAAAAAATCTGGGCAGTTTTATTTACACTTCACTAAACCTAAATCGTTGGATCCTTTTGAAGAACTCCCTTAGATTCCAGAGACCCTAAACCATCAAAAAAAGCCTTCCGCAAACAAACCACTTTTTTGGGGGTCCATCAGTTTTTGTTGAGTTGAAATTGGTTGAAATGATTAAACCAAGACACTTCAAATGAGGCGAGCAAACAACATCCAAAGGCGCCATTCCTCAAAGGTGGGATCCCCTAGGGATGGATGGATAAAGTTGGGACCATCTCTAGTAGTGCATGGGTTGCGTTTAGGCGTGGTGTCAGAAACCCTCCTTTCATCGATCGAACGAATGACAATCCAACCCAAAGGAATTACATGACAAACATCGAGTGCATGCGTTTGTTAAAGTGGATTGTAAAAGCAAAGAGCTTTCACTACATCAAGACATTGGCCGTTTCTTTCTCTAATTGCAAACATCTACGATCGGGCCACAATTACCGTAGTCATTTATCATTAACACCCAACATGAGGCGACTGAGTCTGTGTCACATGTGCATCAAGTGGGACTTTCAGACCTAAAGTTGAAGGCGAACATGGCAAACGAGAATGACGCTATGAATATTTAGGCACTTGGAACTTGAATGGTCATCCTTCATAGTGTGAAGACATATTGATAATCACCATATAAGCATGGTTCCGAAGCAGGATGAAAGATATACATATACATGCAATCTATGAAACTATTTATGTAAACAAAATAAGTGCATGTATAATATGTGCGGAGAATATGTCAGGTGTATTGCAAATGGTAAGTGAGGTGTACATAAAAGGTTGCTCATTCACACTCAAAACCTCGTATCTTCCTTGTTTCACCTCTGTCACAAAAACCTGAGTGATGTGAGGGTGTATTCCGATGACTTTTTGAAGAGGTTGCTTGAAGTGGAATTCAAGACAACTTTCAATAACTTCTTCCCCCTGGTACATTACATTATCCATCCTTTTCTGGCATCCGATTGGAGTATCTCCCTTCGAGGTACTCACCACGAATCGAACTGCTTGTCCTTCTCGCCCGGCTGCGCGTTGCTTGTCGAACAAGTCGACTACCAGTTTGGACGGCGATGTTGAGGCATCCACAGCAAGGATAACGACACCACGACTCACCTGTTGTTCTTCCCATCTTTTTACTACGAATTGGGTGGTTGTGAATAATGCTTAGGATCTACCAATCAGAACCAGTAGCCTCCTTGAAAGTGTTTCTTTTCACAGGCGCAACATTTGTCTTGAACGTCTTGAACAATTTAAAGGAACTTTGAAAAGGATAGAAGCCAATGGAACTATGGAAAGGGGATGGTGGGCAACTTGAACAAAGGGTCAATCTGGGATAAGGATCTATGATCTATGATTGATCTACGCGCGTGTGTGTTGCATTGTTTAAGCTACAAACAAAGTTGATTTGAGACTACTGTGCGCTTTACAAGACACCCAGAAAATCGGTTGATATTTGAAATGACCAACATGTATTCACAGGCAGAAGTGCAGGATTTTGGTATTGTACCAAACACGGATTCACTGGGACAAAAATACAAGCCGATGGTGCCTCTCCTGCACTTGCAAGGCAAGAGCCAGCACTTTGAGATGGAAGGAATAAATTGCATACAATTTCCCTCAAGAACGACTAAAGTATTCGTTGTGAGGATATCTATATAATTATATCATTCATTCGTGCTGCATCTACAGCACATGTTACATGTGCACACCTTCAGTTTAATTTTGGCTGCGGCTTACAGGTTTTGGGTCCTTTTTCATCCACAAAATTTGGCTTAGTCGAAAATCACGTGACCCTTCGTTTGAATGTCACATGTGTTCATCTATGGACGGTGTGACGTTCTCGTAGAGTTCAACAACCAGGTCCTGATATCTTTCTCCAAAGCGTTTCTCAATGGCATTTTGGAGGACAGGAACTTCCAAAAATAACTGTTTGTCCAGCATCGTCGCATTGGGATAAGCTGGATGTTGACTTCTATAATGATTAAACACAGCAAAGGATGCTGGGATGAGAAGGTCTTCCGTATTGGGCTCCGCACTGGTAACAAAATGAAATTTCACTTCATAGGTGGCATTGACATTGCAAACGAAGCGCTTCCGTGCCGCTTTTCCAGCTTTTGGTCCACCAATCTGTCGTTTCACTTGAATGTCTGGCTCACGGTACACGGAGGCAATTTCCAGTCGACCAGGGTCAGCAATCCGGTTGAAACGGAAGCGTTCGAAGGAAATGCTGTGAATCTGATGCAGTTCTTTCTTGTGCGACGTTAGGATGGCATCCCAAGTCGTTTTTAAATAATCCTAGGTTTACGGTTTTGGTATTTGTTGTGAAAAGTCAGAAATAAACTGTGAATAGACTGTATATACCACCTTATAGAAATTGCACAATATGCTTTTCATCTTTTCAATTTTTGTGAGTCCGATTACTTGACACGAATTGGAATGATTCTACAATAGGGCACAAATTCATACACCAATGATAACCCATGTCATGACTATACTTATTCAATCTCCTCAAAATCTGCCGAAAAAACAACGTTTGGGGCGAAGACGCGACAAGCATGTGAATAAACATGAAGATGTCAGCAACAGTTCCATTCGAATGCAAATGAATGTATATACATGCATATGAATATGCTACAGTACTGCAAATAATATGTATACAATCTAATACATGGTATATAAATGGACACAAACACACTCAAAAAAAAGTCTTCGAGCAAAAACACTGTAAGTTACGCGTTTTGAAAGGTTTAAAGCTACTACCAAAAAACACCAAAAAAACACCCCGGAAGATGAACGGCTGGAACCTAAAAATCACCCAAGGAAGAAATCCGGAAAATCATCTACAAAAAACCATCATGACTTCAGGTTCCGGCCGTTAATCTTCCAGGGTGTATTTACCCACATTTGGTTGTTTTTAATGGTAAGTATATAGGAAAATATACCCAATCTCATGGATCCAGGGTTTTCACACCCGAGCGTCTTGAGGAACTTTGCCACCTGCGAAAATCTCTCCAGAGTTGAGTCGAAAATACTCATCCATATCAACGGAAGGTAAGACCCAAGTGGCATGGCTTTTGGCACGGAACAAGCAATCCTTGGGGTTGCCGAAACAACGGATAAAACGACGTTTTGCTGAAGTGCAACTTCAGATAAATGTGGGAAAAAAATGGTATTGATGTTGATTTGATGTGTAGACATTTGCTGTTGAAATCCCTAGTATTGCTTCCCGTTTTGAATGATCAACAAATCAATAATTCTATGTGTCACAGAATCAGGGGCCTTAAAAATCAGGTGGTTCCTTTAAACAACAAACCTTTTCTGTTGGGGTTTCCTGATTCTGGACCTGTGGACACATCTCACCAAGCTGGAGCACCGTTTTCACCAAAGACAATGTAAGAAAACATATGATGATGTGATGTAAGATATTTTTCTAAAGCACAACATGATATATTGAAATAAAGAATATATCTCAGAGAAAGTCATCTGATGTTGAACAGCAGATAAAATAATAAATAACACAACTTAGAATACAGAATATATATATATAACTACAAGTATACATATATGTATACACACCAAATACAGTATACTTATGTATACATAGCTTGAAGCCCTGGTGAAGGTTTGCTTCACCTGACGTCAAGTCACACTTCATTCACCCCAAAGAAAGAGACACGACGAACATGCCACATGTTGTATTCTCGCATTGCTTTACCTTTATAGGGACTGCTTTACCTTTATAGGGACTGCTCACTTCCAAATTAGATAACTTGTATCTAATAATTCTACGCACTCCAATATGTATAAATGTATAATTCTAAATTAGATACATGTATGTCCTGCACTATGATAAAGACTTTGAAATAATTTGATATACACAATTTGAGGTTGACCTTTTAATATATAATTACATATCAACTTGACCGAACTTTGCCTAGCCACATTCATCACCTGCCGCGTCCGCATTATAAGAGGTTCCGGATGCTCGGTGAAATGGATCCGTGTAGCCAAACCAGAGGAGAGATATGGAAGAAGAGCTGCTCTGGCGACATCGTTCACTTCTTTAAAAGTGTAAATGAAGAAATGATCCACCCCATGAAGGATGTTAAACTCCAACCTCAACAATTCCGGAAAAATCATGCAAACAGTTTGTGGTGGAGGGACTGTTTGGGTACTGCAAGGAGCAAAGATGATGAAACTGATACAGTAGCCGCAGTATACTATTTCCATCATCCAAATAATTCAAGTCAAATTGCAAAGAAGGGGATACAGTATAAACATTGACGAACCATTTGAATTTCAATTGAAGTATCATGTTGCTTACCCTACAGTCGGTTGAACCAGTGGCAACGACAGTGTTGCGCCAAGCAGCCATTCCATCAGCTGTTTGGCCGGATTGACCTTTTGGACACATGCAACCGTGCCGTACTTTGAAAGCAAACCAGGTTTTTGTCTTGCAAGAACACTACCAAGGCTTCTTGCCTGAGCATCCTCCAGAAAAACCTCAAAACTTTCTTGCCCTGATTCTTCCTTGGGCCAATCACATAGTAGGCTCCGGCTTTTTATACGAAGTTGAGTCAAGTGGGATCTATTAGGTCCAGAACAAAACAGTGTCTCGCTGTCCAAGAGTTTTAACATGCCAGTATGAGCCGTTCCATGAACCAACAAGGCGATAAAATTGCCATGCTCGCCGAAACTGGGCATGGCACTAAAAACTTGTAGTTGAAGCTCTCCTGCACCGATCCATTGTGATGACAACGTAGTCAAATCTCGAGGACTTTCCCAAATTTCAAGAGATTTGTTGCTGAGGCCCTGGATTTCTTGCTGCATACCTGATGCATTTTGGTGATGTGGTGAGCGGACTTGAATCAAAGCAGCATCTTCATTTGGGCAGGTACGTGACTCACCATTGATCAAGACACTGAGATGGAAAAATAAAATC